>JABWIB010010673.1:8213-21833 GCA_016617825.1 Platyplectrum ornatum | reverse complement strand
GGTGGTAAGTTCAAAGAGATGTGCAGAATTATTACACAATAGAACACAATAGAATACATTGAGGTCAATTCCGCAGTCTGCGTAAGAGGAAAATCTTGCTCTTTTAGCTACCGCAAGAGACGCAAAAAAGTGCACAACTCGCTTTATCATGTCTTATTAAACAATTGAATCGGCCCTACAGTGCGATAAATATAGATTGTGTAACAACTAATGTATATTATAGGTTTACATGCACAACTGGGCAGACTAAATGGGCCATGTGACTCTTATTTGCCATCAATGTTCCTATGTAAGCATTAATGTCACTGCTGAAAGATAAACCTGTAATATATTTAACTATACAAATAATTCACAGAGGCGGGCTATTCATTTAAGCTAGCATCCATAAAACAACAAACAAATGAATGAATGAAAAAACTAAAGCGCAACATCTTCGTTAGGAAAATGAACACTATTTGAATGCAGCAGATATGACAATAGCATAGATATCTGGACATGTATTCTTTTGAAATGTTTGTTTGTGTGACTCATAGCCAACTAGCCCATACAACTGTCTGTCTTCAAATAGAAATACAAATCTTAGGTGGGAGGGTAGGAAGAAATTATGTAAATCAAATTCAGAAGAAGCTCTATAGAAATTACCATGTGTTATTTTTCTAGGTTCATGGAGATTAGGGCAATATATAAGAAAGACGGAATAATGAAATATAGAGAATATGAATTGTAATGCTCTGCCAGCTTCATTTGAAATTGATTTACATAATGTCCTAATTATGTAAATATTGCTTGCACTCAGTAGATATTTACATGTGAGATAACTAAATGTACAGGATTACATTTCAAACTTATAAAATGTGTTTTACAAGTTACTGACATTTTCATTTTAATATGTTCATTAAATATATTTATTTCATTAATAAACAGAGAAATCTTCAAGCATACACAAGAAATCGTGTTTACCAAGGATGAAATTTGCATCTGTTCTCAAGTGGAGAGAACATTGCATTACTCTTCTACTTAAATTATAATAACCAATGTAAACCTAGCCAGTTTTAGGCTTGCAGGCAGCAAGATCATCTTGCTATCTGCAACATATAGTTTAAAATATGGATAAAAATGATTAATGAAGGCAGTCAGAGAGCAACCTTTCTATCATTTACAATGTAAAGAAGAATATTGTTTCCCCCCTCCCCTATATATTTTAACCAACAATATTAATTGCAAACTTTGATAGGTATAGGGAAAAGCAATGAGTTTTCAGCAAAGGGTTCAGCTATGGCACTATAAAGGCTAACCAGATGTGTAAAGGCCTATCACTATCATTTCAACTAGTTTTCAGTCAGTTAGCATTATGGTACATTATGCCCACAGAAAAACTGTGCCTGCCGCCTCCTATTTCTCCTGATGAAAATAGGCAAATAGTCATCTTTAACCTACTGAGGTCCAACTAAACCTTTAAGGCAGCATGATGTCAAATTAAGTTTAGAAATGACAAAATATTTTTTTATTTACACATGACAGACATGTATAAGCTAGGGAATGTACGTAAGTCACTGCTCTATAGGGAGGAGTGAAAAGTGGTTGACAAGGGATGACTTCTCNTCTACCACTCATAACACAAGAACTAAATGCGTAAGCGATTGTCTGACATCATACAATCCCCACATCTAAATAACTCTTTAAATGTTGGGTCCTATTAAGAGTATTAGCACTTTTTACAATTAGATTCCTTAAATCTATTTTCTATAAACTCATTAAGGCCTTAAATATTCATTGAAATTGCTTCTTATTAGCAGTACTTGTATATTTTATTTCGTATATAATACACTCACCAGATTTCTGAAATATGTATGAAATATGTATTTACTAAACTGCGGAAATTGAACAATGGACACTTTGCCCATAGCAGCTACTCAGATTCTATCCTCAGTTTTCTTTTACATACAAGGGAATGTTAGGGAATTTTTTCATTTTTGTCGTTTAGTAAATATAGGTCAGTATTTTTATTTAGCCCACAGTAACTACATGAAAACTAGTAATTGTACATCTATATATATCCTAATACACAAATGTATAACAAAATAATGTATAATGTATTTTTAATTATTTATGTAATAATTTTACCATGTCAATCTTTTATCTTTTATGCAACAGCTTAAATTCTTCAACAAAGACACATTATGCTTCTGTTCAAGTTCAAAGGAAATCAAGTTAGCATCAGCTTGATTACATTACGGCAATCACAAGCATCATTCTTAGGGTTATTCTTAAAACTATCTGTCTAAAGATACCTAATGCTAATGAATGTTAAAAAAAGATAAGCTCTACATAAGGAAAATATTCATGGGCTTGTATCAATTAATCAATTAACAAACATTGAGGGGGGGTGTATTTTCTTTTGGAGCAGTGCACTGAATACAACGCTTAGAGGGAAGATGGGAGAAGGGAGAATTAAAAGATGGAGTGAAGGCGGCAATGTGGAAACTATAGCGTCATCTGCTAGTGCTGTCTGGTCATATGGCATATCCAAACACCCTAAGTTATAATAAGCACTAATCATGCTATACTATATTCAATATATATTTGAGTCAATGTGATTCAAGCATTTCTATTGGCAATAGAATAGAATCTTATCTGTAGTGCTAGAAACACCACATGTGTGAAGCTATTTACAAACACACCCCTCTGGTGGTGTACACTATTTCAGTGCAGCATTATGATGGTGCTATTACAATCTCCCATGAGATAATCTGTTATGTCATTCTTTTTTTTTGTCATAGTTAGAAAATGTTCTGTATACTCAGCTTTACGAGCTTCGAAAAGGCTATCTTTTGTTAATAAATGTGTAATATAAAAGTGTTTGCTATGAGCAGATGTGTCCAGAGGCGGAACTAGATAGTCATGGGCCCCAGTGCAAAAAATATTATTTGGGCCCCCTCCCTTTCAAAGGACCGGACGTGCTGTTTTCCAGACGTGCTGTTCATATATTGGCTATATTGGTAGGTTCCAAGGACGTGCGCACGTCAGGTCTGGGCGGATTTACAGCCAGCAGCACTTGACTCTTCCTGACACAGCCAATATGTTTAGCCGATCAGCTGTCAGGAACATGACAACCAAATGGCAGAGCGGAGAGTTTCAGGGACATTTTCCCTGCGCTCCTGGTGAGTTCTGGGAACCCCATGGGCCTCTGGATCCTTATGGGCTCCAGTGCCTTGCTCCTGCGGCACCAGTGGTAGTTCCACCTCTGGATGTGTCATTCATTGTGTGTGGACACCTAGCAGAAAGATTCAGGTATAAAAAATGTGTCAGACAAACCTGGACTGCATTCTGATTAAGATGGAAACAGATTATACTTTATACATAGTATACGATATTAAATGAAATCATATGTCATAAGTGATATGTATCAGTCATATGTAATCAGCAAGGATGATGTCCATGTCACTGGATCATGGAAATTTGAAGCAGTAAGAGCTCATGATGATTCAAAATTCAATAGTGATACAGACAACAACCTAATGTAATATCACTTTTCTCAACTCTGTCCTGCCTGCTCCTTTACACTCTCCTTTGTTCTGTCTTCCCCCTCCCTGATTGCTGCTAGACCCCTGTCCTGTTACACACTCTTAGACCTTCATTGGCTGGAAATCATTAGTTCACTAGTACTTCAGACAGATGTGGAGTTAATGACCCTTTCAGATTAGTTAACCCTGTTGGCATGATTGTGCTGGAGGGTTTACTATTGGCAGTCTGACATACCACACTCAAAAGGGCTGGATCCTAATTTATGTTTCCCTTACTTTGCAAGCATTCGGATTGGGTCATGGGTACTTTTACTTTCAATGGGGTCGTATAACTTAAGGTTGACTCAAGCTATTGAAAGTCCATTGGTGTGAGGGAATAAATAAAATAATGGAAAAAAGTGCTTCCTGAATTTGCCTAAATGCTTCTATACAAATATATACAATTACTACAACATAGAATGATATGTGCAGCATGCGAAAAATTATTATATGGGGGGTTGGTGATTGCTCCAGGGTGTGGACTTTGCAGCCTTTTTTGTGTTGGCACATATTGGCCATTTTGTTATTTATTTATTATATTTATTATATGTTTATTATATNTATTAAAAAGTCATGAATCAAACATTAAAAGACCCATAAAACGTAAAAGATACTAAAAATACAATAATGAACCGGATGAAGGATATGTAACTAAAGCGCAATTGCAACTAAGTTAGTCCAAGAACCATCTCTGATGGTGTCTTGGAGAACAGTTAGTGGAGGAGATTCTGCAGTCCACAGCCAACTCTGTGTCCATCGGACCTCCTGAGTATATATAGTATAGTATATATTAAAAAAGATGTCAATCACTTATATCCATTCTCTTACATCACTTACATCCATCCATTCATTGCAGTGGGAGGCTTAAAATTTATATATGAGGCAGGGGCGTAACTAGAATTTGGGGGCCTCATAGCAAAATTTAAATGGGGCCCCCCAACTCAGGTCTCCGCCATTTTTTATATACAATTTATACACATTTATATATAATATCATGTATTTATTAGTAAAAAAAAAAAAAAGTAAAAATAAATACTGGTACTGTCATAGAAAAGATACAACAGACAGAGGTCGTGACTGTAGGTGTGTGCATATAATGTGTGTATGCATGTGTGTATGTATGTGTAGTGTGTATGTATGTGTAGTGTGTATGTCATCAAATTGTAGCTGAACTATATATATATAAATATATGTGTGTGTGTGTGGGGCTCCCCATTGCTGCCCGGGCCCCATAGCAGCTGCACTCTTTGCACCCTCCATAGTTACGCCCATGATATGAGGGTTTATAGGATGGAGGCCTATTAGCTCAATTTTTTATCCAGCTTTAAATTCCATATTGCTTTCAATAACACATAATAAATAACCAAAAACTCTGAAGATGTTAAATTACCTACTCTCATAGTTCACATTGAATGAACTCCTTCCCCACACTAAGTTAACCACCCCTTAGTAATCAATAATGTAACTCTGCTTAATATCAGTAGCAAGGAAGGCTGTGCTTCTATTCAAATATATGACATGTGTGCAAGTTTATACAGTATAAAGTATATATCTATGGAAGAGATGCAGCCAGGACAAGACCAATGTGTAACTACAAAAAAGTCTGGCACTCCAAATCAAGTATTNTATAACAAGTGCTATATATGTCCTGTCTCTATTTATATATTAAGTGTCCATCCTTCATGTCTACTTTTTCTATGTTTGCCCAGTCTCTATCTCTTCTGCTTTTCGGTGAGCACCGCTTTGTGTGAGAACCCCTATGTGGCCCATGATTTTTATGTTGGTATTTTCAGTTTATTTTTTAATAATACTCACTCAGTTTTCACACTGTGTAAAGGGATAAAGACTTTCCCTTTCATAATTTGGTATAGTGCCATTTTATGGAGGAGTATTTAATTGCAGCATACCTGTGAAATAACCGTTCATAGGTAATATATTTGGCCCGTATTGACAATCTTAAATAAATAAGACAGCAGTGTGTACAGGGACATCGTGCAGCTAATTGCGAGCAGAATCTTACAAAGACATCTGCTCATTTGGGAAAAGGTCAGTTTGTAGTTGTTCCCTGGTTAGATTGATGTATTAATGCGTTCACTCTTGGAAAACTTTTTAACTTTGTTCTGTAATAACATATTTTTAAATAAACAGAATATAGTTTGAGTTAATACAGCCAGGATTCAGCCACTGCATATATTTTATAAGAATGAGAAGCTAATGGAATTCCTTTCAATGCATGNCCTTTATTTTCAATCATTTACTTTATTGTTATTATCATTCATCAGTTTTAATGATACGGTGTCTGGGGAAATGATTATGGAAAATGCAGAATAGCATATATAGGCACATTGAGTCTTTCGCCAGAGGTAAATAAAAAAAAAATTGTAATTTCATCAAGGACTAATGAAGAAGCAAAGAATTTGATCTTTTAAAAGAATTACCATGTTTAACCCAAAGATGCATTAAAACTTTGCACCAATTTTATGAATATTTTATAGGTGCAAAATGAAATCAGATTCTTACATTTTTCTAAATTTTCTTAATACATTTTCAATGTTTGATAATATTTGCTTTGTGATAGTGGGAAGTATAAAAAGAAAGATTTCAACGTGTACACAATACAGACAAGTATAGAAAATACATCTGTGCAACTATGGCACAAAGAAAAATGCATGAGAATATGCAAAGGGTCAATGATAACTACACACTGTATAGAACAAATAAAATTTATTAAATGAAAAAGTGTACATAGAAATACAAAACAAGAGTGTATTAAATGCACCACAGATAACTTAATATGTAAAATAACTTCAATAAATCTATAACACTGGCCAGTTATAAAAATGTTACCCGATTTTCATTTTTTTGTGTTGAATGTGCCCCCCCTCGGCTTATACTTGAATCATTGTCCTGTATGATGTCAATAAGTTATCACAGTTTTTTCTGGTGAAATTAGGTGCCTTGGCTTATATTCGGGTTGTCTTATACTCGAGTATATATAGTAATTAATATGTTGAGGTGATATTTCAAAAGTTGCAACTTATATTTACCCAGAAGGTGCGGTGTCTATTTAGAAAATATATCTCACTCGTCTCATCTCAAGTAATACTGAAGTCAGTCTTTGTGAAAAACAACAGGAGAAAAAATATTTGATATCTCTTTTCAGGGTAACGCTTCCACTTGCTCAGACTTACATTTCGNCTTGTTATCTCCATAGCTATAATTGCTTACCATCAGGGAACACAGTCTTAAATTCAGCTTCTTAGTCACTTCAACTGATTCCAGTGTTATAGGTCACACCGGCAGACAGAGCTTCCTTGAAGTCCCTTGTGATATGAACTTGATAAGTTGACAAGAATGGAACGTTTAATTTAGAAATATCCAATATTAGCTGCTCTCCAGAATAGGATGCAATAAAAAGTTGTATTCTGTCCCTGCCTGAATTCCTGCCTAGGGTGATATTCACATCAGCAATCAGAGCTATGCTTAATATCTTTATTATTACCACTTGACAATGATTTTATACTGCAAGTACAAGACTGTGAGAAAGTCTTTAATCCAAGTTATACTGGAATAATGTATTCTCCACACAAATATAAAACAATATTGGTATTATCAATAGATAAATGTATCTAGGTATTCATCTATTGATGCATTTCTCCATGTTTCACTCATGGTTTCAACAGAAAGTTAAAAGTATGGTTTTAAGGGGCACCTTTTATGAAAACTTATATTGATTATATTGAGTTATTATTTGCTTCCATATTTCTATCTGAGATTTAGCAATGGCTCATTACTGGATTTCATAGTCTAAGCAGGGAGAGTGAAACGTGGGGATGTTGCCCATAGCAACCTATCAGATTCTAGTTCACATTATCCAGTATGTAAAATGAAACAGAGCTTGAATCTGATTGGTTGCTATTTGCAACATCTCCACTTTTCAATCTCCATGCAATATCCCGGTACAGTAAATGTAGGCCATAGACTTCTAATAAGAGGCTGGATTATCAAAATATAATATATATAATAAAGATGTACCTGGCCACTTTTTTGGATTTTCGGTTCTGGATCTGTTTCTCCTTTCTTGTTATGGATCTGGATTGGTTTTGCAAAAACTATCTATGTAGTTTAGTTTTGGGGCTGTATTTTTTTTTTTTTTCAAAAAAAATGTAAAAATGTGCAAAAATTGCAAAATTTGGGCCTGTTTTTGTTCCTGTATATCAGAACTATTATTTAGGATTGGTTGCAGCTCATTTTGGACTCCTAAGCCTCCTAATATGTATTGCAACTGTTAAATTGGGGCATATTTACTAAGTGGTGAGATTACAGTGAGATGAAAGTGGGGATGTTACCCATAGCAACCAATCAGATTCAAGCTCTCAGTTTCATTTTACACACTGGAGAATGTGAACTTGAATCTAATGGGTTATAGGCAACATCACCACTTTTCAATCTCACTGCAATCTCACCGCTTAGTAAATATACCATACCTCCCAAGTGTCCCGCTTTTGCGAGACTGTCCCACTGTCCCGCCTGCCCAGCAGTTTGTCCCGCTAAGGGGACAAACTGCTGGACATTCACATTATTGGGGTATTTTTTAATAAAAAAAATTGCCGACCGCGGCAGTCACATTGCGGTTCTGAGTAAAACTAGCAAAATGCCACCATACTGGAAAAAAACATTTTGTGGCACTCCAATGAGAGCGCCATGGCACCCCAGGGAGCCGTGGCGCCACTGGTGTATTCATTAAACTTAAATAAAACCCACTATTTTATGGGATGATAATTCTGTTTGCAGCATAGGGCTGCAATCAGACAGAAGTAAAACAAAACCGTTCAATTGCTCACATTATAATGCAACATATAAAATATAGAAGGTAAAACACTACGAGGTTTTTGTCTGTGATAAAGATGAAGTACTTTGTTACAATGGGTGGCCTCAGCACACAGTGCTTGACAGTTTTAACAGGTGACAGTGATAGAATAAACTGAGACCAGGCAGGTTAGGGGTCATTTAGATATAATCCATCATTCTGTAAGTGTGTGGTTATACTTCTCAAATATATGGCATAGCTTTCACCACACGTTTCCATCTGGATGAACAGAAGCGCCTCTGGGCTGTTTATTAATATATTTGATATGCTGTTCAGTATATTTAAATCATTGGTGGCAATACATCATGGTCTTCTATTTATCTGTTAACCCATATGTGTTATTTTTAGGTCATTGAAAGATGTCAAAATGGTGCCCATGTAGAACAGAAAACGAAAAATACATATAAATGACTGGTGTACAGTCAATGCGTGTTTCATGAGTCAGCAATGGTTCCTATGTCAGGATGCAGTTTACTCACTGTGTTTCCTATTATGATGCTTAGAAGACTATTATTACAATATGTTACCAAACAGTTTCCAGTTTACCAAACTGTCAAAAAGTCTAGTATATACAATGATGTCTTCCAGCTTGGTCATATTGTATTAATATTTACCTTTAGATACCACTGATATTGGGACAATTTCACAAATACTACACTAATAGTATAACATATATTCAGTTATATTATATTATATTATACATTTATAATAAACTAGCAAGAATCCAATAAAAACAACATGAAAAATAATAGATTAATCAGGTGAGTGAACATCCCATAAAGGCAGCTGCTGCTATGATCACCTATTACTGGGCTGCCAGTATGCTCTGGCAGTGGGGAAAGTTAAAACTAACATGAACCAGTAAACTGAATTACTGTATCAATTCCGTATTGATATTTATAGGTATATACTATAGTATAATATTGGATGATTGGATATATTACAGATTACAACAAGACAATTAGTACAGAACAAAAGATGTGGGGCTTTGTGGAGTTTCCATATGTAGAGAAGAACTAAATGCCTTTACTGGTTATCTGCAGTTTACTTAGTGTTGCAGAAATAACTTATACACATACAGTAAATAAAGTAAAAGCAATAAAAGTAATAGTATTTCTAAAAATCTTTAAAAAAATTAAATTCAGCATGTATGTTTTGCATCACGAGCCGGTATCTGCTCTGGCTATTTCTGATTAGAAGACTTGTTTGCAGAGTATTATAGTATGGATCTTTTATATCTATATGACCCCTAATGATACAGTAGGTTACTAATTCTTTAGAATTTACATAACCTTAGCAGAAAAGCCTTGAAAGTGTCAGGTGGCTTATCATATATTTGCAAAAGTTCCCAACTAGTGTTTCTTTACTTTACATTACAAATGTGACTTGTGGTGTATAAACTCTGGGATATTTTTTCAGTTGTTACAGTCAAGGATGTTACTTTAACCATTGATAATGATAAACATGCAGTCTTGGTTAAAATTTTAGTTTAGTTTAGATCTTGACTCTGCATTTACTAAATACAATGTTGACATACTGAAGTTATTGAAGTAGTTAAACATTTGGCACAACAGCTAAACATTAAGTATATAACCATATAACCACGTAAAACTGCAGGTTAAAGTAATTATGTGTGGTAATTTACTTAGGGGATACCACACACCAGGACATGTCTAACTGTGGTCTGGTGTTTGCTAGAACCTCTGATGGCAAGGACAGACTTGAGTGGCAGGCAGACAGCTGTGGAGACCCTTAGTAATGGAACATGTTAATGAATTCTGGTAAAGATACAGTGCTAGTATTGAAATTGAGAGAGGAGAAGTGCACAAAACCAGGACCAGGTGGAAAGAACACTGGGAAATGCCAAATTGTAATCACACTGAAAATACACATTTTATCTTTCAGTTTTTACATACTATAGAATGAGTGCTGGAATCTGATTGGTTGCTATAGGCAACAACGCCACTCTTCAATTCCTGCAGTTTACTAAATCTACCCCTAAGAGTTACACAGGATAGTCAGGGCATGACAAAACTATAAGTTATTTATAAGCACACATACTGTAGGATTCAAAGTTAACAGAAAAACTGAGCAACTACCAACAGATGTACACAAGGTAAATGTAAAAAAATATATTTTGTAATATAATACAAAATAAAAGCAACAAAAATACTCTTAGCAGCTCACTCAAAAAGAGTGTGTGGCCACAAAAAAAAACAAAGTTTGTATCAAATACACAATATAATATAATATTACACACAAATGAATATTTGGTAATACACATGCTTTCAACCCATCAGTCCCTGCCTTACAGTCATAATTTTCCATTACCACTTAATTTAACAAAATCCTTATTTTCATGTTTAGGCAGTAAACAAGTTCACTTCTCGTCTTTGTAAGTATTCACATTTACATAATTGATCTTCCCTTATTTCCTTTATTTGACTGCACATTTGAATGCCTTTTGCATTCGCTGCAAGCTCTCAAATTAAGCATTGCTATTTCTGAATTAAATCTTTACACTTGCTCTATTTAATTCTTAAACATTAACAAAAACCACATTTACATAATCCAAATTTGTCCATAATACATATATAGAGGTTTATAAAATATTTACTGGTATTGAGAGAAATATCATGTCACTTTAAAAATTCCATTGAGCGTTTCAAATTTGTAAAGCACTTTCTGTTTTAGCAAGATGTTATGTCGTCTCCCATCCAAGTTGCAGCCGGGGCTAAGCCTGCTTAGCTTCCCAGACAAACCGAGGGTGACTGCTAACAGGCCAGTATGGCTACAGATGGAGGGGCTGCTCTGAGATGCTGCTTTTCTACCCATGGAAGCCCGTTCTGGAAGAAGACAAAGGAAAAGAAATGACGCCTAGAGCACCAGGTACTCACGGCAGGTCTCTCATTGAAGTCGCAGCCGGTTCTAAGCCTGTTTAGCTTCCCAGACATACCAAGGATGAAAGCTCACTGGACGGTATGGCCGCAGTTGGAGGGGCAGGCCTGAAATGCTGTTTTTCTACCCATGGAAGCCCTTCCTGGAAGAGGATAATGCCCTTCCTGGAAGAGGATAAAGGAAAAGAGGTGACGCACAGAGCACTTGGTACTCCCCCCAGGTCTCCCATGCAAGACTCAGCCGTGGCTAAGCCTCCTTAGCTTCCCAGACCGAGTGCGACTGCTCACAGGCTGGTATGGCTGAAGATGGAAGGGCTTCTCTGAGATGCTGCTTTTCTATCCATGGAAGCCTGGCAGGTCTCCCCTCTAAGTCGCAACCCTACTTAGCTTCCCTGACATACCAAGAGTAGCCATCCATAGGACGGTGTGGCCAGAGGCACACTCTATAAACCACAATTGTCCCTTTACTACTAGTCTCCCAAACAAGAAACACAAGCCAGTAGCAGCCTGGTAAGCTGTCGCTCGTGCACAGTGCTTTCATCTGGCCCATGGGCACAGCCTGGATGCACTACAGTGGAGGGATGGTGCTTTGCTAGTGCCCTCTGTCTTACATTCGCGCAGACAGAATGTCGCAGCTGACCAAACGGCACTTTGCATTACCTTGACTTCGAGTAGAAAGAAAGAAGAGATCAATACATTTTTTTTAAAAAGTACGAAAGCTAAACACCAAATTAAAAAAGTATGAATACTGTTACCAAACCCCAGTGGCAGGGCAACAGCACAGCATCTGAAAGCCTACAGCACCCGGTACGACCCGCAGGTCTCCTATCCAAGTTGCAACCAAAAATAAGCTTACTTAGCTTCCAGATATACCAAGGGTGACCGATCACAGGGCGTTATGGCTGCAGCTGGTGGTGGGGGTCTTCTGAGATGCTGATTTTCTACCCATGGAAGTCCTTCCTGGAAGAGGACAAAGGAAAAGAGATAACGCCTAGAGCACCTGCTACTATCCGCAGGCCTCCCATCCAAGTCGCAGCCAGGGCTAAGCCTGCTTAGCTTCTTAGACAGACCAAGTGTGACCGCTCACAGGAATCCTGAAATTCCTCCAGGGTGGGTTAGACAAGAACCTAGCGCCTAACTCCCTGAAGGTACAGGTATCCGCACTCAGCTCAGTACTGGAAAAGAAACTGTCAGCCAACAAGTATGTCACCAGATTTATACAAGCCGCATTTAAACTGAAACCCACATTCAGGTCTTCTGTTCCACCCTGGGACCTCAATTTAGTTCTGTCATGATGTTTTTTTACTTTGTGTAGGATTCCTAAAGATTATCTATGGATTTCCTTTTCCTGAGGATTTTCCACACTTTTCTGATAAAAAGGTCTGTCCCGATAATTTCAGGTTCCTTCACAAATTCAGCCTTCATAATAATAGCCAGTTTGTTATTGTTTTGTATAAGTCTCTTTTTATCTTGCTACTAAACCATGCTGCTTGATGACCACAGGATCCTAGGAACTCAAATCTAACTTCAGAGATTCAGAAAAAATGTGTTATATATTTGAAGTGGAATATATAACTATTAAAAAATATCAGTCATCTCTCTCAAATATATTCTCATAATTCTGACAGTAGACCAATTTTTCCACCATTGTGACATATGTTTATAGATTGCTGCCTATTGCCTCTAGTTTAGCTAGTAATTAAAAAACATTTGATTTTTGGGCATCAGAAATTTGATAATATTTGTACCACTAATTAAGTAGAGCTGTTTTGCAGAAAATTTCCTTATCTGCTGGTGCTGGAAATGTTATATATTACTGAGCAAATGTTTTAGTTCACTATCTACATGGGTTTTCTGGGCACTTCCTGCTGGCAATGTAAATGTATTAAAAACTATAGTTTTTTTTTCTTTATTTAGTATATTATTAAGTAAGTAATCTCTCTCTGTTAGGTTTCTTAGTTTGGACTGATAATGATAAAAACCTTTCTGTCAAGGAGGTGTTGCTTAGAATTTGTTTTTCCATATATGCAATAGGAACATTTTAGTGATCTTAGTGCTGGTATTGTGTTTTTTAAGTATAATTCAACTCTGCTTAAAACAAAAATAAAGTATTTTTGATCGACCAAAGAGCATCTTAAATTTAAAAATGTAAAATCTGTATTTTTTTTCTTTTAGTAAACCATTTGCACCTGTTTCTGATGCAACTCACTCTAAGTGAATTGTGACACTGCGAATCAGTAGCAAAGTTCATATGCATCATCAACTTTTTGCTTCAATCAATGGAACTGCA
>JABWIB010010668.1:11270-23324 GCA_016617825.1 Platyplectrum ornatum | reverse complement strand
TTTGGAGTGTGGGAAAAGAAATCCAGACAAATGAGGCCATGTCTAGATTGTTGTGGATTCTTTATGAAATGAAGTGACTTTTTATATTCATTTACTTTCTTTTAGAAATAATTTTTATTTGAAAAATCAAATTATGTAACTAAGCATGGTTTATCTAAAATATATTGTTTGAATACTGATGAAAACAACATGAGCATTTTCCTTGCATTCATAAAAGGATTTAGAGATGGACCAGAGTTGAAATTTCATGAAAATTCCAGGTTCTGTGAAATCTTAGGGTTTAGACCGAATTTTCCCTGAAATCAAACATGGTTTTGTCTAGGTGTAACTTTCCTCTCTTATTTTCATATCTGGATCTGGTTCTCTGATAAGATGTATAATAACATGAAATGCATAATAAAGTCATANATATAACAAAATCTGAGCANTGCACAATTGTAAAATGTTATTTTCTTATACGTTACTGATAATAATCCTTTTTTTCCATAAAATNGAACCCATTGGAACTGTTAAATGAAACACATTATAAACAGTTAAAAGGACATTTAAGCAAAGCAGCAGCTAATAAGAAGCCAGAAGTTACAAAGTGGACTTGGGAGGCAGTGACTGTACGTCATTAACTATTCTTATAAACCCGCAGTTGAAGTTTATTTCTGCACCATCCTGTGATCCATGGCTCTGCCCACTACTCAGGTATATATTTTATTTCTTTCTCATTTCTGTAGCCACTAAGCTATTATCTATATATTAATATTCATGCTCATAATAAATAACTGTATTAAAGATGGCCAACAATGTCCTCGAAAAACTCAGGGCCTGTTTGGGATTTGAAATCATTGACCCAGTACTGTTACATTAATGTAAGCCAATGTGTCATATTGGCAGGGTTAGTGTTAATAATAGGATGCAAATGCCANTTATGGTATGCTTGTGGAGATGTCCCTATTTTGTCAAACTATCCATCAACTATACTGATGGATAAGACACACTGTGATGGGGAAGGTATGGTTAGGCTGGTGGCAAGGGGGAGGTTAGGGTTACTGTGGGAGATGAAGGATTATAGTTAGACTGTAGGAAGGGGAAGGTTAGGATNAGGGTAATAGAAGGGGTGGCTTATGATAAGGGTTAGGGGAAGTTCTTACCTTTTTGGCACAGTAGGCTTCTTGGTCCACTGTAGTGCTGGAATACAAAATGTTGTAATTCAAATGCACTGCACTGGCAAACCAAACCCATTAACAGATTAGTATTGGCCTGTGACACCAACAACTAGCTGTACTGAATTCTTCAATACATTGTTCCATATATATATATATATATATATATATATATAAATATATATATATATTGTCACATAANAGTAGTCAATGACTACTTCAAGGGCAGAGATGCTTATATTGCACAGAACACCCTGCCCATGTCACATCATAAAAGTGAAGCTATCCACATCCTGATATTGCAAAATGTTTTTATTATATCAATTCAATTAAAAAGGTCTAATTAATGACTTGTCAAGCACTTATAACTATAAATACAAATAAAGACTATAAAAAGTGCCTTCTGACTGAAAAAGTAATCTGAGAAAGATCCTGAATAAGGAGACGGATAACCGGAAATTGTAGCAGAAGATGCAAGTGGACAGTAAGTTCATGTAAATTGTAGCACATCGGAGAAAAGAACCTGTGTCTGGGCCAAAGACAGGGTTTATTGTAAATAAATAAATAAATAAAACACAACACAGTCTTTTTTGTAATGGCAAAATATTATTAAGGTTCTACAACATTTCGCTATCAAAGTTTTCCATTTGGCAAGAAGTACTTTTTACTTTTTGTATTTCATTTTTAATAGACAAACAAATACAACAGAAATCATACATTATGCATAAAACGTAACTTTAAATAAAAAAAAATACATAATACAGGAAGACCATATGAGAGTAGAGTAGCAGCAATATACGATACATGGTATATTGTATGGTATTTAACACCATTCATTGTTAACTACAGATGCATGGCAAGGTAACACACAATTAGGTGGAGATTGCAATCCTGGAAATAAACTTACTTTTATAGACGGAAACATAACATATTTATTTAAATCACNTAAAAGGGGAGGAGGTAGATGATCAGGTGTTTTCCAGTTATTTCAGCTGCTTAATGTTGTTGGTAGACAAGAATAGCAGAAGACTCCAAGGGATTTAGTGCTTCTGTGTACTTACTGATAGCTGAATGGAGCAGTGCAACTCTAACCAAAGCTCTGGCAGAGGCTCAGAGAGTCATTCCTTTCACAGTGCAACTTTTGTGTTGTTTTATTTCGTTATTCAGGGCAAAGTCTACACCCTTTCTAATTTCTTCACTACAGGATTTGTTTTGGAGGCCTAAGGTTTTATTCTCATTCTCATTTCCTTTTAGACCATGTAGATTAAGCTAATCACAGCACCGCCAAACTTCATCTTTTAACAAAAAACCCCAAACATNTTAAAGGATCGTATTATTTACATGAAAGAATTGCCACTAACCCAGATTCCAGGCACACAATTTGATTAAGGCACACAGGGTTTGTTTCATCTTTAATTGGGATTCTAGATTTTGGAACAATGAGGATTGCAATCTACTTTGTNTAGGGAGTGTGAGCAGGTAGGAGCTCTGTTTCTAAGCACAGCATATTGATTCTCAGGTCTGAGGACAGGAAAAGTTACAGGTTCCAGTCAGTTGATTTTTCTTTTTTTTAAATGAAATAAATAATACATATTGCTTCAAGTTGCACATGAATAGACAAGAGCAGATAAGCTTACAGTTTTACAAACAGAGCCTAATTGCAGCATAACAAAAGTAGGTTAACGAATATTGCGTTAGCTAGAACAGATAAGAGACCAGGGCCTAAATTTACTAAATTGCGGGATTAGAAAAGTGGGGATGTTGCCCATAGCAACCAATCAAATTCAACCTCTCTATTTCATTTTGCATACTGGAGAATGTGGGCTTGAATCTGATTGTTATGCTATGGGCAACATCCCCACTTCTCCAATCCCACAGTTTAGTAAATTTAGGATAAGAACTTGAAATATTACACATGGGACACATTATAGTATAAGCATTCTTTACTGTCTGGTTTGAGGAAAGTTGTAGGATATCAGTTAATGCAGATCACATAACGAAAATGTGAATTTGAGGTAGGAACAAATGCCAGCTAATGCAAGCTTTTACAGACATTACAAGTACAATAGGAGAACAGTTTGCTCTGTATTCACTATAAGGTTTTAAAAATTAANGTTCAGTGCAAATATTTCCTGGCAACCATAAAACTATTTTAAAACATATGAATAAAAAGAAGATAAAACTTAAACGAATCCTAAAGTAACATCTACAACTAATTAAATAACATATTAAATAATTGACTGTAGGTGTCTGTCATTAAGCGCCTCTGATAAAAATCAAACGATTTTGGAACATAAAAACATAAGTACATAAAATAATTTTAGAAATCTTGCAAAGAAGATATCTCAATACAAATCTTTTTCTGATGGGTAGCATAGACAGAGTACATGCAATAAAATGCACAGCTGATGACACCACATAAAATTCAATATTGCCATTTTATATGTATCACAACTAATATATGCTCCATTCAGATCCTGATCCTATCATGTAAATATGCATTGGTGTCATTTTTCCTCTTATTGCTCCAATATACTAGAAGACGACACTGGAGTATGAAGTAAAATCAAAGATAAAAAGAATAGTGATTTTGTGTTCTATGCTGTACAANGGTCCTCAATGCATATACATAAATAATCACTATAACAACCATAGCACTAGTGCTCTATACCAATACAGTGAATTTGTATGTATAGATCATCAGTCTATAGTAAATTGTGTTCCCTAGCTTATAAAGATATACAAAAAACAAATTAACCACTGAACAGAATATAATTAATATTCTATGCAAAAGATCCCCTTTCTATGCAAAAATAATTATTGTCCTCCANACCTCTAGCACATGCTTAATAATGGTGTATAAGGCCTGTATATTAAAGTGTAAAGATGTATAGCTTTCTTTCCACTTATTGGACCGGATTTAGTTAGTCTAAGGGACTTCACTTCCCTCTCCCACACTGCTCTCTTTATGGCCCATTATATTTAAGGATATGTGCAGAATCCTGGATGTAGGGGTTATGAACACAAATCAACATAACAACAACAAAAACAATAGATGTCAAAGAATGGTGGTTTTGATCTCCTGAGGTCCACACCAGCCATTTTCCTCGCTGTGTGGTTGAGCTCTTTGGTTTTTAAAACACTCTGTAATTTCTAAAATACTTTTTCCTTTGGTCTCTGGGAGAAAGAATCCAACATACAGTGCGGTGCTGACACAAACGACCAGAAATGGTATAAAGCAGAAGTGACCGAGTCCTTGCTGGAATGGAAGAGAATCAGACAGATGGTGACAGTGTTTATAAACATCATGCAAATAGAAAAGTTATATGCAGAAAAGAAAAGACTGCAGATTCATATGTGTCCAGAGATGGTATAAGAAGCAGAGATTACTAGGTTTATAAAGCAGATGCAATGGATAGAGCAGAATGTAGAAGTGACTTACATTAATATCTAAAACACCTTAATAAAATTAAGGATTGAACAATATATCCACCTTTTGATTTTCTTAATTTTAATGTGGACTCAGTTTAGCAAACTCTTTTGTTGTTGGACTGATGATTCAGCAGAAGAGTCCAAACAAATAGAGTTTAGCTGGAAACAGAGGACATTGGATCTAAGGTACGTAGCCATTGGGCACACACAACTAAGCAATTTAAAGCTGTAGCTAGCTACACTATACAATGATCGGGCGATCAATTGATTATCACCAGATTCCCACAATTACTATGCAGTGTATGTCAAGGACAGTTTACTCAAAGGCCCCGTCTGCTTGATTGGGCCATTGTTGTGCCGCTCTTATTAGTATTGAAACTTGGCCAGTTGTGTAGTGTGTAGTCACTACACCAGTCAGAGTCAGAGATATTGTTTAGTGTGTGTCCAGCATAAAACATTAAAACATTTCTATTATTATAAATTATCATTCTGGTTGCAATAACTAACAAGTTAACCAGGAAGTCCAAATATCAGTAATAAACACATTGGATACATGTGAGTGATGTCAGGTTTGTCCACATACCCCATGACTGCAAGAAGAAAGCTGCAGGGATGTGTTACTATAGTAAATGACAATCAGAACTCAACCCTACAGTACACAAGGCATAGATAGACTATTAGGTAACCTGTGATTCCCCTGGCGTTGTGCTTAGTTATGTCTAAGTTACTTGAGCGAGTGGGGACTTTGACAGAAACAACCTAAACTAAGCAATCATTTCACTGACTATATACAGTAAACTGTGAAATGAATGTGTGTGGGTAGCAAACTATAGAGGTTGACTGCAAATAATAAATAAGTATATATAATTATAGATGAATATTAATAAAAAGCAACAGAAACACTTACCAAAATAAAGGGAAACGCCAGCCCCATGACAAAGAGCATAATCCACATGAGGGAACCAGAAATCATGTACGCAGCTGGGCGAGCCATATGATCAAATATCTCCGCAGGAATTAATCCAGTCACTCCAGCTATTGGTTTGGGAAGATATCGGAAAGCAACTGATTAGTGTCTTAAAAATACAGAGGAACACAAGAAAGAGCACTGAGCACATTTACCATACAGCCTGGCTGGTACTTGTATGATAAACAGCACTTACCCAGTATGTAAAATGAAACAAAGCTAGAATCTGATCAGTTGCTATGGGCAACATCCCTACTTTGCAACCTCCCTGCTTAGTAAATTTAGGCCCTGGTCAGTATCTGTGTGCAATAACTAACACTAGTTTATAAAAACATTTAGGAAGAAATGAAGGNGGAAAGTAAATGAGAATCCTATACAAATCATATTCCCTTATAACATATGAATAAAGGCCTATTGCTATAAGGATTTGCTGTTTTGTCTTTATTATTCCACTATTTGCTATTGTATATTTACCTGGACCAATGCCAAAGCTCAGGATATAGGCGAATATGCAGACCATGCTTAGATATGGTATCCAGCTGACTTGTGCCTAAGGAAATATTTAGCAACATTTCAGAAAGAAAGGGGTGTAATGTCACAAACATAAGCATATTACAAAACTACTATGTGATATATGCAGGTGTTCGAATCNGTAAAATGCATCTTGGGTCACATTATACAACCATTTAATACAGATCTGAACGGGGTACAACATCTGGATTGCCCTGAGCCCTGGAAATAACCTGGCTTGAAAAACCCAGGGAATTCCTGGGTTGGCTGTGTGAACGGGGTATCACTATATTTTCAAAATCACTTTGCAACACTTATTTTCACAGTACCTGGTACGATAAAGCCACCATAAAAACCACAGCCCACACAGACATCAAGCTATAGCCTCCAATAACCAGCACACGTCGGCCAACTCGGTCAATGAAAAAAGTCTAGAAGGAAAAATAAAAAAACTTACATAAAAATTGTATTGTAAGTACTTGTAAAAATGGATATTAATAACAGAATAGATTATTTTTACCAAATTAGAACTGTGGCTTATTAAGGAGGCTATACTCACAGAGGTGACTGAAGTGATAAGCTCACAGCTTCCAGTGCCAATCACTGCATACTGAATCGTCTCTGATGGTATCCCAGCTGCTTGAAATATATAGGATGCATAGAAATACATCTAGGAGATAAAGCACAAGATATTTACATCAGACTAGATACAGACTTATGTACTATTGAACTTACGGTCGTAAAGTTACAAATGGTCAAATCCATGTTGAATTGCATTGAATTGGTAAATATCATTGGTTGCAAACAGTATTACAGGTGAGAGATGATGTTTCCAGTCTAATAACAGTGTAACAGTAACACTGGTCAGTATCTGTGTGCAAAATGCAAAAATAAAGTATTCTCCCTGCATGCACACACTGACATTCATTTTACCTCCCCTGCAATTCAATATGGTTTTGCCAACATGTACGTTCAATAGTACATAAGTCTGCAAGTGAAAATGTGATAAAGACAAAACCATAGGAAAGGGAACATGAAAACATAAGCAAGGATCAGTGCTCAGTCCTCTATAACATAGAGGGGACAGANAAGTTCAGCAGAAGATCTTTAAAACAAAAAACAGAAGTGAAAACATGAGCACATTTGAACTTACTGAGTCGTTACCACATAACTGCATGGCACTGCTGAGCACCGCTATAGTGAGAAGCTGTCTTCGCAGAGNTGGGTCTCGTACAATATCAAAAGGACCCTTAGAACTTTGACCTTTAATGGCTGCCTGTTCATCCATCATTTCCTCCACCTCCGTGCTGAAATCACAGTTTCCACGTAGCCGCTTTAATGCTGTAGGAAAGTGTAAGAATCCTGGTGACCTGTCAAATGTCATTTCCCTAATACAAGTACTACTATATACAATTACACTACAATAGCTATACAAAAATAGCCCACCATTTAGATTTCAATTATGTGTAATAAACAGTTATTCTCACCAATTATGCATGAATCCCTGTCCTTCAGGTCCATTAACAAATACCGAGGGCTCTCAGGAAGCCATGGAAGTAAAAGTAGTTGCAGGATGGCAGGAACCACGTTGCTAGCTAGGAGAAGAGGCCACATCTTCTCACTACCAAGCACCTCTCTAAGATCACAAATACAGGACAAAGAGTTACCCTTTACCATAGGTAAATATCATATTCAGTAACTATATTCATTTGATTAATGATAACCATACAGAGGTATTTGTACTATTTTCCATTACAGACATTTGGCTTGCTAGCTCTAGCATTCAAGGGACTATTGGTCACCCTGTTTGATCGTCAAGTTATACCTATATCATCTCCCGCCCTCAAGCACTAGAAGCAATGGCATAACTGATCTAGGACTCTTCCAAAGCCCTAAATAGATGTTATCTAACCTGCAAAAATATCAAACTTACTGACCAACATCTATACAACCAACTGACTAAGTGAAACCTGCAAAAACTCTTCCTAACGTGGTAAAAAAAACAGCATGTAACACACCTGAGTCCCACCACTTGACCCATCACTAAGCCAAAGGCAGTGAAGACCGCAGAGGACAAGGCTACTGTGCCACGAAACTTNTTAGGGGCACTTTCACCAAGGTACATAGGTTGGATATTCATGCTGACTCCTGAAGAGGAAATAGAGACATATTGTAACACTGCATAGTGGTAATAATAAAAAAAAAACCATTAATATCCATGATGTAAAATGGTCAACAGTTACCTGAATTCACTCCGGATAATATTCTCCCCAGTATGATCATTGCATAGGATTTGGCATNACGACTAAACCCACATAGGATTGCAGAGATTACTACAAACAGGTTATTGAAGAGGAGAGACTTCTTTCTAGAGTGAAAAGTCAATAACATTCAACGTCAGTGGTCCCTATCATCAGGAGATATATTAAGCCTTGCAAGAGATCCTAGAGACCTGTTAAGAAATGCTTGTTTAAAGAAAATAACTTTTTAATAAGGTTATGAATGTTAAAAGGAGTTACCTTCCCAGTCTGATAGCCATAGGACCAGCCAGTATAGCTCCTGTTAAACCACCCAATGGGTACACGGACACTATTATGGACCAGATGAGAGTGATTGTCCAACTGTCCAACTCTGTTCCTCTGTCCTCCAGCCATGATTCATTCACAAACTTTTGAATATACTTTAATAAGAGAGGAGAATTATTATATATTGTAAGGTATACATTTAAAATTCTGTGTTGTGCCACAATACTTAAAGCAGCATACTTACTGTGGTGGGGGCATTAATGATGGAAAGATTGTATCCATACTGGAAAGTGCCTCCAATGCCTGCGGCACAAACAGTAAAGACCAGCACCCATCCCTGAAAAATAAAAAAAAAACCATAAATTCATATGTATTGGGTCACAGGTAAAATACAAATGTCTCATCTACAAGTTCTAATATTAAACAAATATGTCTCATATGATCTACTTTTTCATCATTTTTATATAAAGATTTTATGGGAGACAGGTATCTCAATATGTAATAAGCTCATGAGGTAATTACAGAATTAAAGAATCATATTTGTTTTCATCACTCTTCCTTATTTTCAGTAACAGATACACACTGATTGTTACAGTAAATTTGGAAGTGCATTTAGAAGTTAATATAAATAAAACATAAAATAGGGATGAAAACTTAAATGTTAGATGAATGTTAAGATGGAATCATATTAACCCTAAGCTACATGCAATATAAAGCAGGTTCCTCTATTTAGCATTAACTATGATGTAGATTTAAGCTGTATTTACACAGTTGTATCTGCATGCGTGGAAAAAAAGCAGATCTTATTTCATTACATTTCNCATAAAGATCATCCTGACTGTTAAATCATATCTTTAATATATAGTACAATGCTGGAGACCTAAAAAAGGGGTTACTAATAAAAGAAGGATTAAGGCTNCACACCTAGAAGGTAGGTTAGTATATGTCAGTATAACAGAAAATGCTTCCTATTAGAATACGGCATATAAATCCTTATTTCAATGTGCAGAAATCCATAATAAGTTAACAATACAAACACCTAGTACCTGAAAATCGAAGTACTTACAATATTGCTTTCTTTGTCCATGAGTTTGATGACTAATACATTTTCTAGATCTCCAAAGTGTAGTTATATTTTAGAAGTTGATTTTTAATCATTATTCAAGTCTAGTTATCCATTACAGCCTGAAATATATGATTGAGAGAATACATTAGCATACTTGCAAGGAGAATGGGATNTCTAACCATTCAACCATGTTACATTAAAATGCATATTAAAGATTTGTGACACAAAACCTCATAGGGACATCTTACATTTTACACACTGTATTAAATAGGAGTAATAGGGCACCATGGATGGTGAGTAACATTGATGCCTCAGTGCTATATGTGTGGAGTTTGTATGTTCTCCTTGTGTCTATGTGGGTTTCNTCTCAGTGNTTTGGTTTCCTCCCACATCCATCCCTGCACTGTAGGAGGGGATAGGCATGAGAAGTAACCCGGTGGGATAGGNGCATGCCTTTATGTGCTGATCTGCTTCATATGTCAGCGTGTAGATTTTAAGGAAGGATTCTACANACTTGAAGTATCCAGAAGACCCTAAGCACGCAAAGACAAACCTGACGCAGGTCTGGATCTGGTCCCAAATGTGAATGGTGTATAACTAAAATACTGGCATTACAGTCATATAGACTCATCAGTAATCTGCAGACATCAGAAATGTAAGTATATTGCAGGTATCACAAGCTGGCCCTAGCATCCCACTCTAATTCTGGTATAGAAGCTCCCAAAAGTATGATTCGAATATGGCCTAACGTCCGTGTCTTACTTACCTAGAGATGTATAGAAGAGAACACTCGGACAGATTCCATTCTACAAGATTTATTTATTTATTAACAGGTTTTTATATAGCGCCATCAGATTACGCAGCACTTTACAATTTAAGATCTACAGTTTGTCATCCTAGTGACCGACCCAGTGAGATATCTCCAGAATATAGTGTAACTCCCGGAATGATATAACATTAAAAGTGGATTTAATATATACATTTCTGAAACATTTTAGTCTGCGAATTCTTTAATTATAATGTGGCGTCACATTTATATTTGTATAACATATGTAGAGTGTAAAATTTTTTTGCAGCAGGTCATAAAACACTGTGACCTGATGTGCAGGACAGATAATAAAGCAAGTTATCTATTACATAAGGTTCATTACCGCAGCATATATTTGGACAATTAGAAAGCCAATTGCTGAACCTCTATCAAGGTGACCATGTTTAGGATTATGGTAGGTAGGTAGGTAAAATTGAATCAAGGGACAGATGTTTAGCATAAACTCTATGTACAGAGCTGTGCAGTANGTTGCTGCTAGACATAGAAATAGGACACTCTATAGGGATGTAGGGAATTGGTGCATAACGCAATGATTAGACAGGCAGGAAATGTATCCTTAGGTGACCCTTCATGTGTAGCTGGCATCACTGCCACATCGTTCTCATAATGAACTTTGTATAACTGAGCTGTGAACCCGTTTTCATTTCACTAGGCCTTTCGAATTTAACTGTACACTTCATTAGTCCACAATGATCCCACCCACTCACTGGTAAGTCATTCGAGGTAATGGCACATTGTCCCTGTGTATGAAATACAGCACAGCCAATGTTTATAATCTCTGTGCTAGGAATGGGTCAGACAGAAAATGGCACATTTACATTAAGTATAAGCTACTAAGCACAGTCTAAGACCCATAAGAATGACATATTTATTTTACTAATTTACTGCAATGTACCAGGAAGAAATCTGTATAATACAGAATCCAGCCCCTGGTAGTGACAGGCAGCTGGTCCAGCCTCACATATGCCTGNTTTATACTGTAATAGCTGTAGGTGATCTTGTCTATATGCAAGAATGTACTCCACACAGTATATAGCACATTAATATTATTAGTTAATTAATGTCAGAAGAGCCAGTGAGTATGGGCAAATAATTGGACAGCAAGCCGACATTGGTTAAAAGGTTCAATTCAGTTCAGATCAACAACCATTCATTATTAGGGTNNTATTATTATTTATTATTAAGGCGCTATTATTTATTATTAGGGTGCTATTATTATTTATTATTAGCGTGCTATTATTATTTATTAGGGTGCTATTATTATTATTATTAGGGTGCTATTATTAGGGTACTAGATATAAGGGGGTAGGGCCAGGTGCAATAGGTAGGAGATTAGGGTGGTGGTAGTGAGGGATTTTTTTTGTAATCGCCAGCTATTAAGGTGCTATTATTGTTTATGTCGTTTTTTTTCCCACATGTAAAAATTGTCTTTGTTAAATGTCGGCACGAATAGATGTTTGTACTGTGTTTCTGGGTACATTATTGAGTAACCTGCTAGATGAAATAAACATCTTGTGAGATAATCTACAGTAGCTCTTTTTATTGACTGAATATGATTGGTGTGCATGTCC
>JABWIB010010643.1:0-16079 GCA_016617825.1 Platyplectrum ornatum | reverse complement strand
TAATTACACCAATCTAATAATGTTCATTAATTAAGTATGACCCATATAAATGCTATTATATCAATATTTCCACTTTAACAGTACCAGATACTGTGTCTGCAGACTTTCTGTTGCAAGGTTTCAGAATTGTCTGAGGGTAAGATGACTGACTCTTTATTTCTTGAGTGAGGAAGATGCCAGGGGAAGTCCTTAACATAGCACGTCTTTTCCCCAGAGATATCCTGTTGATGCCATATCAGAGGTGTGTTTCAGTATCACACACTAATATTTCGATATGTTATTAATCTGCTAACAGAATGGTCAACACTGGAGGTGCATTTGTCCCGGGAATTGATAACTATTTGGACGCCACCCTATCGCATTTCTATTGGGTGTGATTTTGGGAATTGGCCCCAGACACATCTCTCCACGTCTTGTTTATATTTAGCACATAGTCAAGCAGACATATACCCCGTTCACACAAAAGTCTATTACCCAGGTAATTCAGTCAGTTACCCAGGTAACTGGACTACCTGGGTAGTGTGTTATTTGTGAACAGTGTAGGACAAGGGTAGTTTGTGAATTACCAGGGTAATTCAGCTCTGTGAACGGGTTAATTACCAGGGTAATTCAGCTCTGTGAACGGGTTAATTACCAGGGTAATTCAGATCCACAGCTAACAACCCTGGTCATATTACCAGGGTAGTTTATGTGAACGGGGTAATAGAGACTTTCAATCTTAAGCTACGCCAAATGTTTAAGTTTATCCAGCTTCGTTTGCTGATCCCAAGTCACTGAGAGGGCAGGCGATTTTAATGTCTGTCTTCATGAGTACTTAGTGGATAGTGGATATGTATGTCAGAGAGAAGTTGAAGGCATACATGTCCATTGTGTTGTCTGGCCTGGTCTTTTTCTTTAAATTATGGGGCAGGCCCTGGATCTGTATTGGATTAGCCAGTGCGGCTTTCTACTATCGTAGGGACATGAAGAGATTTTACCACCTCAGTAGAAATTATTATTATTATTATTCTTGCCCTGGAGCTCACTTGGTCTATTAAGCACTGCAGCTTGTGACCTGTGTTTCGAGATCAGGTGAATCTGGCAAACATTGCTCCTCATCTGGAGGTACTCCGCTAATGGAGTTGCTAAAAACTAGGAAAGTGGGTGTGGTTAAAATGTAAATATGTCCATGTTTGTGCTAATGGATCTCAGCAAACCTTTTATAATTATGTTGTAAACATAACATAAAATTACATGTCATTTAGGGATATAAAATAAGAATCTATAAATTAAATGTGATAAATTTAAGAAAATCTTTTTTTTTTTCAACAAACATTTTATTGGGTTATTGGGCTTTGCGCCCGACTCCGAGCCATTCTTCGCGTCTCCGCCAGCCTGGCGGAAATTCAGGGCTGAATCAGCCCCCAGATATCAGTACTGCTTATATTCTATATTCTAGACACAAGCCTATGTCACTACAGAGGTTGTAGAACTAAAGATCCAAGAATTTCTGGCAGAGATTGATAGATTTGGTTTCACGGCATCTGAAGTTCTAAGGGTTTGTATTCATTAGGAGGTTAAAATAGCAATTTCAATAAAATACTGTGAACTTTAACACATTACAATTAATCACTTGACACTTTTACAATCAGTCATTTGGCACATGTGGGAATGACATTTGAAACTGTAGATTAAATTAAAAGGTTGAAGCATTTTTCCAGAGTTAAAAAAGATTTGCACCTTTCTGTAAAGAAAAAGCTATCCCTAAACACGTGTTTTGTAACTCCCATATACTTTATATACAATGTAACCCCATTATTAAATTGTAATAAGGTAACTTTCTGTAAAATAAAATACTTCACTCTATCCTCCCTTTTCCTGCAGGACCACATCGATGATTCGTGTTCGATATCTTAACTGTTTTACATAATGTGAATTATCTTGAGACACCTCACCTCACTGTGATCAAAAAGTGGACAGCTTCAATAAATTTACATGGAGACACAATCTTCCCAGTACAGAATTCATACTGTGAGCATTTCCAACAGTGAGATGTGTACAGTTCATGCTCATATACCCCGTTTAGATTACCACCTAAAACCCAGGGATTTCATGATATTCCCATGTATTTCCTTCTAGGAAAGCATTAAAATGAGTCTGTTTTGTGAAAGTTCCACTTTGAAACCAAAAAACTCTGGTTCTTAAAACAGTAATTTTTAAACAATTATTTAGTCTATAGCGTACTTATTTGTAGTCATGTATTATATAATTTATACATTAAAATGGTGTATGTTGCCATAAAATGTTCCCATAAGTTCAGCACTATATACACACATAATGTATTCCCATTACTTAAAGCTCTCTATAAATAGTGCTGTTGGCCTAGATACAGAAAGCCACCATGTCCCTCATCACATCCCACAAAAGACAGGTACATTCTGAAATTGTATACTCTCCATAGGGAAATATTGAAACAGGACAATATGTATTTCCATGTATCACAAAAATAGCTGAACACATGTTCAACTGGTGCAGTGCCCGAAGATAGACTAAAATATTTCTAAGTGGGTCAACTTACAATATCTAAGATTTGTAAGAACACGTGGTGACGTGGCTTCCGGNGTATCAGGTGGTAAGTTGATATGGGTGTTTCCATTGCTCTCTTTCTTCTGCCCGTGACTGTGCTCACCCTAAATTGAGACAGGTAGGACAGAAACCCCCAGTGGATAGGAAGTTAGATTTAAAGATTTATTCATAAACAGTTTACTGAACTTTCTTACTCTAATTTGACTCTAATTGACTTCTAAGGGGGAAATTTACTAAAGGTCGAGTTTTGGTGTGTGAATTTCTCGTGTGATTCACTTGGTTTTTCTGGCGTGTTTTTTAGAGTCAGTTCAAGTATTCACTATAGGTAGTGTTTAGTGGTCGAGAATTTCTCACATGCGAGTTTTGTTGAGTTTTAGGGTGAGTTTGATGGCGAGTTTTGTATTTCCTTGCAAGTTTCATTTCTCCCATCGGCGAGTTTTATTTCTCGCACACACATAGTACAAGCAAGCCTTTAAAAAAAAACACACCCACTAATAGAAGCCATTTCATGACCTCTGACACTTCCTGGTTTGAGTCAGAGTGGTTTGGTGAGAACAAGGGATAGAAGATGGTTGGAGAGACAGAGAGAGTAGGTAGTAATTTTCATTGATTGTTGACTGGAATTGAGTGATTGCTTTGTGTTATAGGTCATTGTCTTGTCTTAGTTTTTGTATATAATTTCCAATTTTTTTGTGGTGTGGTTTTTTATTTTTTTTTCTCATGAATCATATTTGTTGTTGTGAAAGGTGTGTGAATGTGTATAATTGTGTAGGTCTAGCGTAGTTAGTGTTTGTTTGTCTTGAGTTGTGTTTGTTTGTTTTCTTGTGTGTGTTTGTGACTGGTGGAGGAGCACAGCCAGCAATAACCTGCACGGAGTACAAGGAGCTGCTCCGGGGTGTACTCCCAGCCGAGGCTCTGGATGGGATCCCACATCGGGACACAGACATGTGTTGGTTGGTAATTATCTTTGAGCTACGTCAATGTTAACGAATGTGTTAAGAGCAAATATAAATAATTACAATAATGTTTTTAGCTTTCCATTTTTATTATCATAAAGTGACTGTGATTCTGGTGAGGGCCCTTTCGGCATGGCTCCTCGAAGCAGAGTGGTTCCTCCAGCACGCTCCTCCTATGGTCCCAAGACATCTCCTGTGCCTACAACATCCCAGAGATCCTGTCCTGCGCCAGCGAGACCTCTTCTGGCAGTTGCCTTAGCTCCAAGCTCCACAGATCCAAGTCATTGCCTCCTGGTCTGTGTTTCCCAGCGGTTACCCAGCATCAGGAATCCTTGGCTGTGGAAGAAGGTATGTATTAATGTTGTACTTTATATTCGTATGTGGCCTGGTATGTGTGAGGAAACAACCTTGTCATTTTTTGCTCCTAATTCGAACATGTGGCTGCTTCCTAAACATATATTCCCTTAAGCATAGTCCTTATATGGCAACAGCACTAAAACCTAGGCTGAACGTGTTTTTTCTTCACTACATTGCCCTTTGACCCATAAGTTATGCTATGTAACTGGGGTCTATAGTACCAAAATATATAATCTTAGCAACAGTTGTGTTTATAGCATTTCATCCGTGATCTGGTGTTGTAACTTTTTGCAAATTTTATAGAGGCCACAGCCTTATGCACTAGCAGTAGCAGGTCACTATGGGGGCCGATTCAATCCTTTAGGCGCGAAGATTTTCTGCCTTACGCAAATAGCGTAAGGCAGAAAATCTCGCGTTTTTTCGTTCGCACCTCATAGAGGTGCGAACAAAACTCCGCGAGGTTTCACTCCCGTAATAGACGGGAAAAGCGCACTTCGCGTTTTTTCCCGTCTTCGCGCGGGATTGAATCGGCCCCTATGTGTCTAGTTATTAAACGCATGGTTGTTCCACCACCACCACAAGCTTTACTTACCCGATTAATACTTTCATAGGCGCATCGGATGTTGGCAACATTTTTGAAAACTTGCCACCGCTGCAGCACTCCCGAGGAATATGTGGCTAGGCCCAAAGATTTTGAGTTACTTGAAGTGGAAAATGTGGGTACGATTACAGTCGTTTAATGTGCACACCTGTGGCTAAATTTACTAAATGGTGAAATGACATTAAGCTTGAAAAATGGGAATGTTGCCTATAGCAACCAATCATAATTGAGCTCAAATTCTCCATTGTGTACAATGAAACTGCTAACGTGAATTGCAAAAATTCCCCACACAATGGGACCGTTTCAATCCCCCGCGAAGACAGGAAAAAGCGTGCCTGTCTCTTATGGTATGCAAGTTTTTCCTCCCTTATTCTGTTTGCATAAGGGGGAAAAACTTCGCGTGAGGCGAATTGAATCAGCCCCAATGAGACAGCAACATGCAGTCAGATGCATCCATATTATGTTGGCCCAAAACCATATACTAAAAAAGTATATGAAGACATGCATACATATGTCTGACCAGAGTGACAGGCATATTTATTGCATTGCATGCATATTATCTTAAATGGAAAACATGTGTTTACAAACATGCTGCATGGTTGTTAAACATGTGACATTTTTGTGCTTCTGCAGACAACAGTTAGAAGTTCAATGTTTCTTACTTCATTATGTTTGTCTTGACTTGGAACAACAAAAACCAGCAGATGACCAGCAGATTGTAGAGCCACAGGGTGGACTTCAGGTGACACCAAGGACCTCTACTTCTGTTTCATCACCACAACCACAACCACACACATCAGCATCATCCGATCCCACAACAGCGAAAGTGAAAGGCAAGAATACGCTGGAGGAAGCCCAAAGGCAATTCATGCGACATCAACGTCATGTCATAACCGCAATATGTAAAGTGTCAGCCATCAAGTTTTATTTATTTCATTAGGGTAATTAGCGCTGTATTCAATTCTTGCAATATGTATAGTGGCCTGATGCGTCTGCTTCAGCTGTCCTTTCGTTGGGTCTAAATCGTGTTGAACATCTAGGGCACCAGCTTCTTCAAAGTGCCAACACACAAAAAGCTGCCATAGACAGAGTGACATCTGAAATACACAGTCTACGTCACCAGATGCACTTTCAGCACCAGCAGCAACTTACTCACATGGCAAGGTCCTCCGACAGTACCCCAACCACAACTCTAGTTCGCCTGCACGACGTGGGCCACGCACCAGAGGTGGCAGAACTCGTGGCCAACATCGTGCACTTAGAACTCCTGAGTGCAATAATATCACTATGGAACATTGATGAGGGAAACACACCATCAGCAACTAACGTTATTTACATGCATTAACTAGAAGTGTAAGGCAAAACCAGAGGAAAGTGAAACAGTTAACACTGCATTTTCTTATTAGTGTGAACAGTAAATACATATTATCCAGTAGAAATTCCATAAAGCAAGACATTATAGATAAGTTACAAACATAACAGGCATTGGCTTTCAATGCAGTGGTTGTGTTCTTTCATGAAAGCATTAGTAACTCTTCATTGCAGTGGTGTTTGCTACTAACCTCCACATTCCATATGGTCTGATCAATGATTTATACCTTACTGTATTTTTGGAAATGACACCCAGTTAAATAACCCAGTTGAATATCTCCATAATATTACAGGGCATTTTTTCATGGTCTTTGATTTGTGCAGCCATACATTGCAAGACAAGACAAATGCTAGCCACTAATTAATGCACCTGGAAATTCTTTAATTCCTATGTAATGAGAGGGATACCTTCAAGGGTTAATAAACCCCCACACAAATGTGTGAACAGTAAATGGTGTGATGCTGTCTCTAGATGCCTTTCCCATGAATTATTTATGAAATCTTGTGAAACAACACATAAGAGAGGAATATATCAATGTTTAGGAATTAGGCCTATATATATATATATATATATATATATATATATATATATATATAGTTTAACTTTTTTACTTTAATATTATATTGTTACTAGCTGCACACATGCACATTAACTTCATTTTATTTCTTATTACTTTGCTGTTGATAAGTATACATATTCACCTTTTTCTTGGTCTTACTGCATATCATGAATATTACAATTTCTGTGGTTTATGTGATATAGTTAAGCTATTTTTGAAGCAGAGACGAGTTCAAACATTCTCTTGCTTCTTTCAGACAAACATACATGCTTACAAATACCAATTTTTATAATTCAAATATAACAAAATTAATTAAATGATGGTTTAAAGACTGGAATGACACAGTGACCTCTAGTGGCCAAATGATCATGAATAAATATGGATGCAGTCTTGTGTTAAAAATATTATTCGCATCAGGGCCTAAATTCACTAAGCGGAGAGTTTGCTGGTGAATTTGAAAGGTGGTGAAGTTGCCCATAGCAACCAATCAGATTCAAGCTCTCAGTTTCATTTTGCATACTGGAGAATGTGAGCTCGAATCTGATTGGTTGCTGTGGGCAACTTCACCACCTTTCAAATTCACCAGCAAACTCTCCGCTTAGTGAATTTAGGCCCAGATGCATCAGTCATGATAAAATTGTAATTGTAATTGTAATAAATGTNATAAATGGCTCCTTCTCCTGGTTGAAGTTTGACATATTTACAATAACTGTCATCTTATAAACTGACAACAGGCAGGGATATCTGTATGTCTTATGATATAAGTCATGTGTTATGCAGTCAACAAATATAATTAAAGTGTGCTTTATTATTATTATTATTTATTTTATTTCTATTTTTTTACAGGTTGTTTTTATTTTTCTATGGGCATCACTAGAACGATATCGTTCCTTAGGGGAAAATATATAGTAAATGCACAGTGATTATTTTTCTGTAACTTAGAAATATTCCTAGAAATGAATCAATGCACGTTTGCTGTGCATTCGCTTAATTCCAAGATAATGATGTCTGCAATCATTTCATAGACTAATGTGGGACCTTGCAGGACAGGTAAGAAATAATATATCCTGCAGTCACAGTTGCCATCTGAATAACTTCAATATCGGCCTCAAGACTCATTTTTTAAAATAAAACCCTTAGTATTACTAGTACTCATACTTTTATAAAAGTCGTAAAGGTGAGTACCTGAGATGTGAGATGTAATAGATTCCAGCTGCATTTAAAATTCATTCATACAAAGAAAACCATGAAACCATTTCTTAGAAATAAAATGGTAATTTCTTTATCAAGGCTCCCTTGCTAACCAACCCCTTCCTAACCCTTGCAAACCCTTCCATTAGTATAAATAATATAACTATCTGTATCTCCCTCCGTATTTTGGATCTGGATCATTTCAGGAATCTGGTTGGTCGCTATAGCCAAGTGTTTACCTTACCAACCAATCATTTGAACAAAACAAAAAAAAGGCAACTAATAATGGCGCCAGATCTCTCGCAAGATCCGACCTGTTCTGAAATCTGACATCACAATCCTGAGGTATGATACATTTCTAAACACATGATAAGCCACCAGCCACTTACAATTCTTTTCCCCTGCGGTCTTCCTTACACAAAAACTGTCCCTCAATGGGTCATTTGATCCCAATGGCAGCTGAAGTCCCAAACATACTTCCAAACCATACCATACCATATTATTCATATTTTTTTGATCCTTCTGTATTTATGAATGGCAGTAAAGCTAAACTGATTTATATATCCCTGCTTTATATCTGTCATGATACATTACATTATGCTCATTAATTATATTTCAACCAAACTTTCAAAAACAATAGAATAATGTGGGTCAGTTCAGATCCAATATTTCAAGTGCTATTCCAATCCAAGTTAGTGCCAGGTGTCTGCTGTGTAATCTTTATAATGTATTCCATTTCCTTTATTAATCAAATGACAGTGGATTGCACTACATGCGACTATGCAAGATATTAGAATGTATTATTTCTTACTAATGCATAATATTCTGTTTAACTTCTGTAATCATTGCTATTATATTAAGACAAGTAAAGCTTTACAACTATTAAAAAAACTTTCACACATGGGGGTATATTTACTAAAGCGGTGAGATTGAAAAGTGGGGATGTTGCCCATAGCATATCATAGCAATCAGATTCAAGATCATATTCTCCAGTGTGTAAAATGAAACTAAAAGCTTGAATCTGATCTGACTTTAGATACTATTGACTTACTAACGAATGGGCAAACCATGTTTAATCCCAGGGGAGGTCAAATGAATGTTATTCTTTGCATGCAGGGAGAATATTACATTTTGCACACAGACACTGACCCATTTTACTTTTGGGAGTAAGGTCAAAACAGGTTAGGGTTACCAACTGTTCAGGATTTGCTCGGACAGTTTGGGAATCGATTATTGCGTCCGGGGTCCAGGGAATACAGAAATTTCAGTCAAAGCCATTTAAAGTTTCACTTTCATTGAGCCGAGCTCAGCCGCGGTTATAACTTTGTTGCCAATCAAACCTCATGTCTCTGCACTGCGACTCTTTAACTGTATTGGTGCCAGATTGTAATGGTCTAGAGTACATCACATTACATATCTGGTTGTAAATAGGAGATTCGAACCCAGGCTGCTGAAGTATAACATGACAACCTAACCACTAAACTACAGATACTAAAGAGTTGCTCTTACATATCTGGTGGACATGGGATTAGAACCCAGACTGAACTGAACTGGTGTCTCATTATTATAAAGCAGGGGGGGAAGACTGTGGTGTCTCATTATTATACAGCAGCGGAGCAGACTGTGGTGTCTCATTATTATACAGCAGGGGGAGCAGACTGTGGTGTCATTATTATAAAGCAGGGGGAGCAGACTGTGATGTCTCAGCAGGGAAATCAGACTGGTGTCTCATTATTATACAGCAGGGGGAGCAGACTGTGGTGTCTCATCATTGTACAACAAGGGAAGCAGACTATTTTGTCTCATTAAGTAGACTACATCCAGTTGACTTAGCCCATAACATTTTTTAAGTTAATAATTATAAACTAATAAACTACAGGAACAGACATTGGTGTCTTATTATACTACAGGAGGGGCACACGGTATGTGTCATTTATATAAGACACTGTGGTGTCTCATAGAGAAGGTTTGACCCAAGTGAAAAGCAGGCAAGGTGAGATCAGTTGTATGTATGTCTCTTCATGCACACCTTCCAGCTGTCCTTATTGTCCTGAAAATTCATGGAGTTCTGCATTGTGGCTATGGGATGGGGAATGGAATTACCCAGGTGTAACTCTCAACCCCTGACACTCATCGTGGCATTACCCAGATGTAACTCTCACCCCCCTGACACTCATCATGGTATGACCCAGTGCTTTGTGAATTATATCCGTCATGTTCTTGGGATTCTATATAAAATGTCCACACATAAGACTGCAGCACCTAAATGTTATTGGGGAAGGGGGGGGTAGGGGGCGCTGTGGCTCCACAAGATACCATGCTTCAGGCATCATGGCACCTAGCTACACCCCAGCTTCCGACCCCCACTCTGCCCCTTGCGGTTATAATGGAGCATCTGACTGCCACAGCGGTGCCCAATGGGTTGCCTGGTTTATTTCCAGTTTGTGTGGCTCTGTGTCAAAAGTCATACTGAACTCTGGATAAGTTATATCTACATTTTCACCATGACCCATTTAAAAAACTCAATAAGATTTCTTTGACATTATTGCTTTTTAGTATCCTAGGATGTATATCATCTAGCCCCATTGGTTTTTCAGTTTTTAGCTGTGATGGTTGTTTTAATGCCTGCTCATCAGTAAAAGTCCCTGCCAAACCCTATCACCTCAACAAGACTTCTACACACCACTTTCAGTATCCATATTGGAACGGATCCAGTATTGTGCGCTGTATATCATTTATGCAGGTCTCGTACATTTAAACAACTACAAGGGGTTGAGATTTGTCATTAGAATGTCTGATCCAGCGCACATAGGCATGCTAAGAAGCCAGGAAGGGGAGCGGGAACAAATCCATATGCACTGATCTGCTCTGTAAGGATAGCAAGAATAGCAAGACACTCAGATTGACATAGTAAAGGAAATCATAGGCAGGATTGGAGCCAAGGAAGGGGGGTGCTGTGTGTGAGAAAGACCCCAGAAGAAAGGGAGAACCGAGACCCCCAGATAGTGTCACATTCTGTCCCTTTTAGCTATGTGTTATTACCATGACCTGCCCCTAGAGGCCGATGTTTTACTCATGCTTGTTGATCACACTTCATTGTCAGCACCTGAAACCTACTTGTATTTAGCAGCTCCTCCCAACAGACCTTTGCTGGTTCATCAAATGTCTCTTGTCCTTGAGCAAACCTGCATTCAGTGTTAACCTGCTGTGGAACAAGCCAGCATCCAGCAACCGTTCTGCAGAGGATCAGGTCTGTGTAAACCTTCTGTCACGTTCAGTCAGTTTCAAGAAACAGACTGAGCTGGGCAGCTTATAGTGTTTACTTATAACACATTTGTCTATTAGTTTCTTTTTGATTTTCCCAAACAATTCTCTCCTTATTAAAGCTGGCCATACACTATAAGATAAATTGTTCCAATCAAAAGATTTTTCAAGAGTGTTGAATTGCAGGGGAGGCAAATTGAATTAATTGCAATCAGTATTACAGGTGACAGATGATGTTTCCAGCACAAGTCTAATAACAGTGTAACAGTAATGCTGGTCGGTATCTGTGTGCAAAATGCAAAAATAAAGTATTCTCCCTGCATGCAAGCACTAACATTCATTTTACCTCCCCCTGCAATTCAACATGGTTTTACTCACTCTTGAAAATTTTTTCGATTGGAACAATTTATCTTATAGTGTTTGGCCAGCTTTACTCATTCATTAGAAGTTTGAACTAGGTGATGCCAATTCTAGAAAGTGATTAGTTTGATATATCTCTATAATGTAATTACCATATATATACTCTAGTATACATATATATACTCTAGCCTAGTTTTTCAGCACTTTTTTTTGTGCTGAAAGTGCCCCCTTTGGCTTATACTCGAGTCATTGTCCTGGATGATTCAGGGTTGTAAGCAAGCTGCTGGGTCTTTGTTACAGTTATCAGTCCACATATCCAAATCCCGACATTGATCAGCAGCATCTATGTAAGTTCATTCCCTCCATCTGGCTTGCAGCCTTCTTATGGATGGAGATGGAGCTAAGGAGGGAGAGAGTGTGACAATGGCAGACAGCGGGGCTGATCCTGAGTTGCGCATTGTGGATGAATGTGGGCGCTATGCGTGCCAGTATTTGCATTATTTCTCACTGCGCATGCATGCAGAACTCTGAATCACACACTCTTATTAGCGACTGTGTGCCTCTGCGTCTCTGTGTTTTTGAACACCGATTAAAGAGCATGGCAGTATATTTTAATGAGATTTTGGGGTGTGTTCATTCTAGCGCATTGTGCGTTTGAAAATAGCGCCTAGAACCTTGCGACTACATAGGGATGGTGCAAACCAACTTTTCCACTATTGGTTAATTAGTCCACACGCAGCACCACTTAAATACTGGTCAGGGATATGCTTGCAATTGTCTTGTGGTCCATGGGTGGGATTTTAAGCCGCAAGACGTGCGTTTATAACANGTGAGTAATGGAAGCATTTTTTATGTGAAGTTACTTTGTTTAGTCATAATTGTGTGGAACAGTGCATAATGCGTAACACTATTTTTATATGACTGTAAGCAATTGTATTGTGACAATGTAAGTTAAATGATTTTATTTGTTCGTTTTTCACATTGTAAAATTCCTTTTTGTGTCACACTTTGCATGTATAGAGACAACAAGCAAGTGAAACAAACTGCAATCAACCATGAGTATCATTGATGATGCCATTGTATGTATTGGTGACAAGTTTGCATGTGGTGCATTTCTTTTACATGTACTTTATAACTTGTTGTCCTTGTCATCCATGATTTCCTTTAGATTTGTGCCACTCTGCAAGCCAATCAGCTGGCCGCCTCTCGGAGTGTGACCCCTGCGGAACCTGGAACAACCATCCGGCAAAGAGTCTACCATACACACGTCTCCCTGTTTGGGATGTGTGATACTGAGGTGCACAGGCGTTTCCGTCTGCCACCTCAGCTCATCCTGGACACTTTGAGTCTAGTGCAAAGTGACCTTGAATCACATATACACATCCACACATCAATTCCACCACTGACAAAACTTTTGACGGTATTACAGTTCTGTGCGTCTGGTACCCTCCAGACGCACATGGGTGCTGCCACGGGAATGTCCCAATCCTCCTTTTGTCAGGTCCTGAAGGAGGTATTGGGGGCATTCCTGCGGCGTAAGCACCATTTCATTCAAATACCCATGGATGAGGAAGCCCTTGGGCGTCGAAAGCAAGCTTTCTACCAAATTGCGAACTTTCCGCATGTTATAGGGGTTGTGGATGGTACACATATTCCCATTGTTGTTCGTGGGAGTAGCAACAGGGCTATTTATATGAACCGTAAGCGGTTTACTTCCATGAACACAATGGTGGTATGTTATGCATCTCTCCAAATCCTGAGTGTTGTGGCCAAATATCCAGGGTCTAGTGACGATGCCTATATTTGGCGCAACTCTCGACTAAGGGAAATATTACAAAGCAGAGAGACAAGTGGTTGCATGGATGCCTGGCTTCTTGGTGAGTTGGCTACTAATTTTGGACTTTATGCACATGGCAATTATGCATGAAACTGNAACTTTCCGCATGTTATAGGGGTTGTGGATGGTACACATATTCCCATTGTTGTTCGTGGGAGTAGCAACAGGGCTATTTATATGAACCGTAAGCGGTTTACTTCCATGAACACAATGGTGGTATGTTATGCATCTCTCCAAATCCTGAGTGTTGTGGCCAAATATCCAGGGTCTAGTGACGATGCCTATATTTGGCGCAACTCTCGACTAAGGGAAATATTACAAAGCAGAGAGACAAGTGGTTGCACGGCTGCCTGGCTTCTTGGTGAGTTGACAAATTACTTTGGACTTTATGAACATTATTGTCAATTATGCATGAGACTGTTTGGTAGAAATGTGTAAACTGTATTTTGTTCATTTGGCCCAGTAAACTTGGTTGGTTTTAATGTTTATTTTTGTGTAATGTACATTTCAGCATGTCACAATCATGCAAGCAGTGCTTTATAATGTGACTTTGTTTTCATTTTCCCTTGGAGGACACAGGAGACAGTGCATACCCTCTTCAGAAGTTCCTTCTCACTCCCATTGCCCAACAAGAAACNGAGGCCCAGCGTGCATACAATGCCGCTCATACCTCTACCAGGTCGGTTGTAGAAAGATGCCTTGGCATGCTGAAGGGGAGGTTTCGCTGCCTCGACTGATCTGGAGGAGCCCTTTTGTATGCTCCGGAAGTGGTGTGTAAGTTAATAGTGTTGTGTGTCATCTTCCACAATATTGCCATCCGTCATGGTGTGCCTTTGGATGAGGAGGATATGGTGGATGTCCCATCTGACCACCCTTCTGGAGAGGCTAACGGAGACTCTTTGCCAGATAGGGTTTTAAGGGCTTTCCGAGAGGATGTAGTGACAAATTATTTTTCATGTAAGTATTGGTAATGTTTTTACAACATATATTTAAAGTGTGTGAGCATCTCATTTTTAAAACTGTAAACAGCATAACTTTGTAAAAAAAATGTAGTCAATGCACATATGGTAAATACATTTATTTTAAATTGTTTACTGCACAATTTAAAATTAAAGCAAAAAAGGAACATAAGTAACAACTACAGAACAAAAAAACAACAAATTAAAGTGGAGGCTGGCGAGGTGGCCCATACGTGGGTGGCATAAAGTGGGGAGGGTATTGGGATTGGGTCCGAGGGTGGAACTGGGGAGGGTATTGCAGCAAAGAATTGGGATGAAATCTGTCATGGCCAAGGGGATGTTGGGGGGTGGGGGGGGAGTCTCCTGGTAAAAATCTAGGGGAAATGGGGAGGGTTTCTGTGGAATGTCCAGTCTGTGCCCTATGAGGGATGTTGGGTGGTGTTTGAGTAGAAAAAGTGCGGGGAGGGTGGGAAGAGGGTCCAGGGTATTGGGCAGTCCGTTGTGTGTGAAATGTGAAGGGATGCGTGAGTTCGTCTGATAGGGCCTGTAATGGATGATAGGCGGTAGGTTGTGATAGAGTGAGGTCCAAGATTAAATGTAACTTGCCTCCTAATATGATATGCAATATCGCCTAGGAAATAATTAATGCTGGATAAACTGTGATCTATCCTGCGTAATGTCTCTGTTCTCCAACATTATGACCAGGAATGCTGGCTGAACACGTGCATGGGATGAGGCAATAGAGGGTGATTGATCAGCTGCTGGTTCCTCTGCCACTGGTGCCTCTCCGGAAGGATCCATGACTCCGAGGTTCTATGTATGCAACACATGACTTAGGTAAGGCTTCTTGGGATGATGTTGTCAAGAGCATACCAATGGAACAGTTATAGCTTAAACCATTTAAATGTAAAATCCAGGTCTCCAACTCCAAGCACTTCCTCCCTAGAAAACCCTGGCCTAGCATACTCCTCCAGTACAGAGAACGTTAACCGTGCTGGTATGGCCTACGTGGGATGCTGATGGCGGTGTCTCTCGATAGCGGATAATTTGTTTTTGAGGCGCCACTTAGTCTTGCCACCTATTATGAACTGTATAAAAAACGTGCACATTCGGAACATGTACATATGTTAGTGACACAAAAGCATGCATTATTTGGTCTAGTGAGGTCTGCAAATGCACATACATCATATGTGTATGTACTTTACAATAAACACATATATGATGTTTGTAAAGCACAGTACAGAACTACATTATAAGCAAGGACAGGTTTCACAGTAATATAATTACCTTTTCTTCAATTGTGGCACATTTCATTACCATTAACTTGCCCCAGGATGGTTTCCCACAAACATAATAATAGAACATATATGTGCATTTGGCACAGCATACCTGTCACAATATAGGAAGACTGCATATGTAATAATCTAGAAATATGCAACGTGTGCCTGGTTACCACAGGAAATAATGATAGTTGATATCATCATGTATTGAATTACTACACACAGGTTGGCGTATTAGAGGTAATTAGGCTGCACAGCACAAATGTGTTACATCAAGGCCTAATACCTTAGCATCTAGGGATGCAGGTACACATGCACACATGAGTACAGTTATGCAATAACTGTATAATCCTAGTTAGAACATATTTGAACCAATAACCCAGCCTCAGACCTGTGTTACAACCAAGCATTTTTCAAATATTAGACTTAAAGGCCTTTCCAAGGGTTTTTTTAATTGTGAAAGACTTTTCAACCATAAAAAAACCTTGGCGTAGGTGCATAAACCCAGGTTTCTTAGCACAGTGGAAAATGGTCTTTGTGACGCAGCCTATTTGGTCCCTAATGACTTAAGCTGGCCATACACTATAAGATAAATTGTTCCAATCTAAGCATTTTTCAAGAGTGGGTAAAACCATGTTGAATTGCAGGGGAGGATAATGGAATTAATTACAATCAGTATTACAGGTGAGAGATGATGTTTCCAGCACAAGTGTAATAACAGTGTAACAGTAACGCTGGTCAGTATCTGTGTGCAACATGCAACAATAAAGTATTTTCC
>JABWIB010010640.1:13958-25604 GCA_016617825.1 Platyplectrum ornatum | reverse complement strand
TCCATTTGAATAAGCAGACAGTGTGCATAGCTTGATCTCCCTTCACAATAATAAAGAATTCTCACCCTGAACTTTTGATTTATTGGATAAACAACTTTGGCCTTTAACGCAAATGCCGCAACTCCGTTACTCGACAGCCGGTCGCCTTCCTGTGTAGAGAGAACATGGTACAGAGGATTCAGTATTNACCGCTTATAATGGGAACACGAAAGGGAACAAATCATCAGTTANNCCATTAAAAGTGGATCCCGCCACACCACAAATAAAACTGGGAGCATGGAATCACAGCGCTTATTTATAGCCATGGCATAAAATATCTGCCTGTACCAGTGGGATTGTGAGATAAATAAACCATGAAGCATTATCCAATTATTCACACAAATAAAACCTAACAGAGCGGAACCTTATTAAGTTGACGAAAGCTGTTCCTCCATTAATTATGCGTCTGATTATCTCCCTTGCTAACCATTAGTGGAAGATTTATGTGCCGTTAGCGTGGCGTGCATTAAGACACCTTTATGTAATATTCAATGTGCGCGATCTGTTATAAAGCCCTTATAGGAATGAATGGTAGGCCGGTGACTATAAAACCGGTCATAGAAGCTTACACGTGCCTTATAGAAGTAGTGATATTTAACCCTGCATTCACCTGCACAGTACATGTCTAGTGTATGTGGTTAATGGACTAATACCCCGTTCAAAAAAAAAAACCTCATATTAACTATCTTTTTTGATGGAAAAGCCGGCTGCAGTGAAAAAGCCGGCTTCTAAACTCAGTGTGAATGCTCCATTTACAAAAAGCCGGCTACTGAAAGCTGGTGTCCGGCTTTTTCAGTCAGTGTGAACACTACATAGCTGGCTTTCCTCTCCCATTGTGTTTGTGCAGCACTGATTGGCTCACACAGTCAGCTGTTTCCAGCACAACACTGTCTGTCTCTCCCTCCTCCCCCCTCCCTTCATGTAAACAAACAATCTGAGCCAATCACAGCACATTTCCTGAGTAATGATGTCTACTGGTAGCAAAAAGCAGGGTTCAATGTGAACAGCTTTTTTTTTTTTTTTACAAAAAAGCTGGCTTTTCCAGCTAATCTGAACGGTCCTTTTTTCACAGCCCCTCCAATTTCCCCAGCTCTACACCCTGGCTCTTAAGCCAGCTTTTTCAATGCTTATTATGCTCCTATTATCACTGCAATAATTGTGTCCACACTTATCACTTATACTCTCAATATATTACACATCCTATTTGTTTGTACCTTATTATATACTTAGTATTAAGAAAAAATATATTTAATTGATTGATCTCAACTTGCATATGGTGGTAAATATTATGTTTTGCATTCTAGGGTCAGAATCAATCGCAATGTTCATGCACCTAGAACTTTGTTGGAGAACTTTGGAGCAGGTAGAATGGGAATGGTGGCGAGATGGGAGGGAATCCGCCATTGACCCTGTGATCATGCACACTGATGTAATACATTTCCTAGCAATAGAAAGGTGAATGGCAGCTGCATGGCAATTACTCGGTAGGAGCAGGGGTGGTCTACTCTATGCTGTAGCACTGTGGGTACTGACCATGAAGCTGAGGTTTATTCTGAAAACAGTATAAAATATCTCACAAACTCCACATATTAAAACACCGAATGGAGGAGAGAACGTCACTTACTTCATCCAGTGGCAATAACTTAGACTCCTTGATTGTAATCTTCTTTTTGACTTTTGAAGACGTGCCAGCTACTTCTTGTTTATGGTCAGGTTTGCCATCCTCCAGGCTAACACTAGAGTTCTTTACCTGCAAAACCAATAACAGACTCAATATACATCACAGCTATAGATCAGGTATAACAACAATAGCATATAGATAGACATAAAGGTCAGAAGACCATCTGTGGTCCAGCAGACCTTGAGACCACCTTGAAGTCACCTGTGAATAGTGATTTTAGATGCTGGCCATCATCTCTTGTTCATATCATAAATCACAAACATCACTAGGGGCCAGATTCAGACTTTAGGCACTCATGACTAAAGCTGGGCATACACTATAAGATAATTTGTTCCAATCGTAAGATTTTTCAAGAGTGTGTAAAACCATGTTGAATTGCAGGGGAGGTAAAATGAATGTTAGTGTTTGCATGCAGGGAGAATACTTTATTGTTGCATGTTGCACACAGATACTGACCAGCGTTACTGTTACACNATCCCCAGTGTAAAGGAATGGTGAGTTGTCGTGACTCTGTGTTGTCTACTCCAGCTCCTACGGTGGTTACCATTAAGCAGCAATGGATCAATTGAGAATAAGCTGGATACAGTCCACTGTTACTGATAACAATAAGTCTTATACACTATACAATACATGTTGTCAGAGTTATTGCGGAGATGGCTGATAATCTGTGCATAACGCAGAGGCTTTACAAATACATAGTGAAAATGTATCCCTTCATCCTATGGCTTCATAACACTCTGCCGGTAATACGCTGGATACCTCCTGTGTGTGGATAGAGCAGTGCAGGGGCTTTACATGAGCTTCTAGCATTGATTCAGTGTATACACGTATCTTGTCTGTAGTCTCATGTGAGTAAGAAGGATATTTATTAAGTGAAATAACACAATACCAAAAACCCCATGTTCAACCACTGTGAAGTTGNCCGTTGTATTGTCTATAATATTTTACTAGCCTGTTGAATAGTATTGATGTCACTGCTCTAGACCTGAATGGGCTTATACTGGTGGCAATCGGGTCTCCACATGCCATATGCAGAATGTAATTTATATCCTAGGTGTAAATTTAGACCTAGGTCTAGGGTAAATTGCGGTTCTTGGGGAGGGGAATGTCGGGTACCTGTAACTCCGCACGTGTCTACAGAACTAAAAGACTATAATAAGTGATGACCTGTGTTGACCATACTCACATTATGTTGCTCTTGTGTAAGTTCAGCGTCCAGAGGAGGCAGAGATTGCACACACAGGCTGTACAGACACAATTTCACATCACAACTGAAAAACAGAACATTACAATAATAAGTATGGCCAAACAAACAATTACTGCGCTCGCAGAGCAAAGCGTTCAGCTTGTTTGCAGTCCATTAGCTGCTGTCATTTAGATACATCAGTTCTAGATGTTTCTAGCGGAGAAAACCCGTTATGGCTGTATTCAGGGATGGTGATCTCCTGCAGCATGGACATTTAAAGGTGTCGGGGAACATAATAATATCCAACAGGACCCAGCATCCAAAGAAGGGGGCTCTTTCGCAAATGTGAAATGACCAGTGCACAGTATAATCACAATATCAAGATTGGGGCTTAAATCGTAATATCAATTTATACTGTATCAAGATCGTACTGATTAAAATATCAGCGGCTCGGCATATATGCACCAGTGGAGGGGAACGTAAGGAAGAGGTGAACCCAACATGCTGCATCATTCACCCCCTCCAACTNCATGGACCACACAAGCTTCCCATCAGTCCTGCAGTTGGAGAGGGAAAGACAGACCTCTACCTTAAAATTTCTACATTGTCTTAAATGCAGCCAGTGCGGGGAACTGGACAGTACAGAAGGGATATCCAGCATTACTTACATATTACTTACATATCCAGCATATCGGGCCCATTCAACAAACTACATGTACGAGCCGTCCCCTTCCTTGCTTATAGTTGGATCCCTTAGCTAATGGAAAGCATGGTCCAATGTTATTAAAAGTATCCTGAATAAAGTACGTCAGTAATAGTAGTAGTTCAATTCTGTTGTATTGTCATGCTGGCTATTCATGTTACCTTATGAACTTGGTGACATTTGTGTATTATACATGATTTTTGATTTCCGAATAAAGTATATATATACACACACAATCCGTCCAGGGTGGCACTCCAAGACACGTGTTTCCATCAAAAGTCTATACCCAGGTGCTTCATCTGCCTTACAGCACACACAAACACAATTCCAACAATGGCACTCCGGGATTTTAAAGTCAAAATATTACCAGGACACCAGCAAAGGCTGGTGTCCTGGTAATATTTTGACTTTAAAATCCCGGAGTGCCATCGTTGGAATTGTGTTTATATATAATCTCCGGAATTCAAGTAAATCATCATGATCTCCAATTAGCAGAGAACATCAGAGCATATCCAGACAATGAAACATTACGCTCTATGGACCAGACTTTAGACAGCTTGCATGCAAGTACATATGTATAGAATGCATTTACATGCGTGTGATCCTAAAGTCCATATATGCGCTTCTAGTATCCTTACGGGACATACAAAACTGCAGTGTCCCTAGCTCATACTATACGCTCTAAATACCTGTCTCCTGAAATTGTACCCTATAACAGTACAGAGCCATTCTTCACCCATACAGAAGGGAGGACGCCTCGTCTATAGGTACAACCATTACAAAGAACCATTACATGGAACATATATATTATCTACACTGGGGCTACCCATGAAACTGAATTTTTTTTTCATCAAGGCTTTGTTATTAAGCGCACATATACTACGCAGGATTTAAACAGTAAATTAGAGTTCAGCTATGAAACGTCTCTCAATTCTTCTCCTGTTTGCATTCAGGTCAGTGTGGTTTTATCTAGAGATGCCTCAGTTTACGATGTGCATACACTTTCTATATTAGCTCACAATCATATGTCCATTTGGTGTTGTATTTTGCGCGTTGTTAGTAGTGAATAGGGAGAACGCCTGGATCTTGAACCGTACGGGTCACAATCATTTACTATTGGCAGCATTATCAATAAGGCAGATGTTATGTCTGCACATGGATTTCCAGTTATCGGTCTTATCATGTTATCAGACCCTCCAACATGACCCATTCCACCAGGTACATAACACTCTGCTCCTGGGCTTTCAGCTGAGTCTGAGTAATGTAGCAATGGTGGTTACCATAGTAACTGATTGCTGGAAGTTCCAGAACAGAGTATTTTGTACCTGGTGGAATGGGTCATGTTGGAGGGTCTGTGTTATGTGATGCAAGGACGGCAGCCTGGTTACAGATGACATGCATTCATCATCCATCATGCCACAGCCAGCACTTAATGGAGTCGCTTATTCATCGGGGTAATTCCTCGGGTGATTTGAATAAAGTATTGGTCTGTAGAAAGGTCATACTCTGGAAGCACTNGGTTGCTATGGGCAACATCCCCAATCCCGTAGTTTAGTACATATGGGACAAGGAGTTTATGTGCTAATACCAGGACAATAGCTAGGGTGATGGAGATAAGCATTGGTTGGTGATACCTGACACTATTCTATAAAGGGTAACTGATAAACACCAAAACCAGGTTGAGAACTGCTATAGAACAGCCAATTCTTTATTACAAAATTGCTGGGCCCAAATTTACTAAGCAGGGAGAGTGAAAAGTGGGGATGTTGCCCATAGCAACCAATCAGATCCAAGCTCTCAGTTTCATCTTACACACTGCAGAATGCGAATTCAAATCTGATTGGTTGCTATGGGCAACATCCCCACTTTCCAATCTCCCTGCTTAGTAAATTTAGGCCCAGGTATCTACCAATTATAGAATTATTTGTCCAGACTTACTGGATGCAATGTTGATCTATTTAATGTCGGCAGTTCTATTTTAAAGATACCTTCATTTATTCAGTAATATATTAGTGGTTGAATTGCAGGGGGGGTAAATGTCATTAGTTACAATCAGTATTACAGGTGAGAGATGATGTTTCCAGCACAAGTGTAATAAGAGTGTAACAGTAACGCTGGTCAGTATCTGTGTGCATGAAATATATATATATATATATATATATATATATATATATATATATACACACACATATACACACACACATATATATATATATATATATATATATATATATATATATATATAAAATAGATGCACTTTCAGAACTAGAAGTAATAGAAGAGTCCTATAGATGTATGAGCACATACTATGTGATGTACAGGCATTATCCAGCATTACACCCACCTTCCTGGAGAGCAGGGGCAGCAGCACATACCAGCATAGGGCTCCTCCAGCAGCCACCCCGATGGCGATGCCCAGGAGCACAGCGGCGGCCAGTAGCCCGGGGACCAGCTGGAGGGAGACCCCAGTGACAGCCAGCGCCACATCCGTCATGCAGCCCGAGCTCGCCATGGCTCCCCGCCTCCTCCTCCTCCGCAGCCCCGGAGTGACACCGGGGGACCGGGGGGTGGCAGACACGGGAGAAAAGTTTCAGGAAAGTTTAGTGCTGGAAGTTACTACAACTCCCACAATGCACAGGGGGAGGAGGAGGAGAGGAGGAGGGGGTCACTGCTGCTCTCCAATCTCACAGGGGAGGAGGGACACACATTCCTAAAAGAAACTTTGTTTCAATGCAAAGTCCCATCTCCCTCCCTGTGTCACACTGTAGTGCAATGGAGACCACTGCCACCCTCCATGGACACCCTCCAGCAGCTGTGCCAGGCTGGCCATCATAGGCTGTGACCCCCCCCCTGGGCACTCCTATCACTCCTTGTACCCCAGATCCTGGAGACCATGGAAGATGGAGCCTGTGTGTGGCTGCTCCCCCAGCCAGGGGCCACACTCTACCTGCTGCTCCTCTGTCTGGCATTGTGTACCCCCTGCAGCTCATCCTGCATAAGGCTGGTGGGGGGAAATCAATTCAGGGGCCTGGTGGATGGCAGAGCCACCCCTCACTGTGCGCCCCTGGGCATGAGCTCCAGTCACATCATAGTAATGCAGGTAAGACTGTCACCACATGTACTGATGGAGACTGCAATATATGTCCTAGTTATAAAAGCAGCTGTAACTAGTGATATGTAACTCAAGAGATGCAGAGTGTCCTTGTAAATCATTAATATTAATGCTTATTACAAGTATAGTACTTTATTATTATTATTATTATTATTGTTATTATATTATTATTTTTCATTATTGTTATTATATTATTTTCCATTATTATTATATTATTTTTTTCATTATTATTATATTATTTTTTTTTAACTATTATTATTATTATTTTTTTTAACTATTATTATTATTATTATTATTATTATTAACAAAGAAATGTTGTATTCAGACTACAATATATATATATATATATATATATATATGAAATGTACTTTTTACTGGCAAAATCAGTGATTTTTACCAATTATTTATCCAATTTAATATATAGAACCAGATACAGACTTGATAATAAGTGAGGAAAGTTACACCTGGGTGATACCATGTTGCATTTCAGGGAAGGTAAACTGAATGTTATTCTTTGCCGGCAGTGAGTGTTACTTTTTTGCTGCTACCCCGGTCACACTGACACAATAAACCCAGGTAATCCTAGGATGCCTGTGGCAGTGTGAATAGTGTCAAATCCTGAGCCTCTTTACCTGGAATTTGTACCTGGCAAAAAAGCAGGGATATTCCTGGGTGTAGTGTAAACAGACCCAGTTTTTTTTTTTTTTTAGAGATAAGATTGTGAAAAATTTTACTACTTTCTTTTCCCAATCAGATGACACCATGTATTGGTCCATAGCATTTAATCATGGGCTGATTAGGACACCCAGCGACTCCATATTCATTATTTGAGATTGAATATTTGATTAGAGCAAGTTAATGGCTTCTGAATTAAATTTCCAGCTCTGGGGAAATGACTGGGATTTACTATTATGCGCTGGATATAAGCTCAGAACAATCCCAGGTTTATTATGTATGCTGAGATTAGTATCTGCGGTAAGTGCAGCTCGGCTGTCTGACCTAGCCTCCTATGGTATCGATCGCAATGGGAAATTCAGGAAAGATGTTTGAGATTGTGTTTAATTAAAGTCAGACAACTCACACCTTTAGATATACTCAGTAATAATGGAGTATTGGTTGGAGGTACTTAACTCTTCTCCCTTATACATGCTTCCGTCTATAGGAAATGGCCAGAACAGTGTGTGTGTGTGTGTGTGTGTGTGTGTGCATATATTTATATGTGTGTATATATATATACTTTTACTAGTGTAATGTCTACACGTATACCCTGTCTAATCTCCACTGTACATAATGGACCAGACCATATGTTACGTTTCTTGGAACACATTTTGTCCTATCCAGAGGGCCTGGATATATATATATATATATATATATATATATATATATATATATATATGGAAGAGGGCCCCAATGAAAGATTTGCTATGGGGCTCAGCCTTTTGTAGTTACGCCCCTGTATAGTAGAGCTTGACAAATGTTATATATAATTTAGGAGGTAGCTCATACATACACTAACAGGATGCAGTTTACTGTCAGAGGGTTTGTTTTTCGAAAATGACGCTGACAGCTTACCGTTGTATCCAGTGGTCGAAGTGGAAATTTAGAAGTGTGGGTATGGACATTTAGAAGTGGCGGTATGGAAATACAAAATATAATAGAAGTCAATGGAGATTTGAAGTTTTTCAATTACATCAGTGGGACAAGTGCCGGTATGTCATACCCCCGTATACACCCCCACTTCCAGCCCTGGTTGTATCAGAAAAAATGCATTCCAGGGATTTATACTGGGGCTACTGGGCTAAGGTTAGGGTTGGGCAGGGCAGCAGGGATTAGGCTTAAAAATGTAGTAAATTAGGGTTAGGTTACGAGTCATGGAGGATTAAGCTGTAATAAGGGTTAGGGATAGGCTGTTAGAAGGAGTTTATACTGTGGGACATGAAGGGTTAATATTAGGGTGATAGTAGGGCCGTCATAGGGTGAGAGTTAGGGAAAAATAGCAGCTTTTGGTGTACCATAGCCACTGTATTACCCCAATACAAAATGTCATAGTTACACACACATAATAAATGTACTTACCTTCCTCTGTTCCTCCTCCATGGAAACTGCTGCCATTAAGCTCGCACTCGCTGGAACTGCAGGGACGGTTAGCATTGTACTTTTCTCAATGGGTAACACTGATGCCTCATACTGTAGTGCTAAGGTTCTAATTGCGATTCCCGGACAGGACTTTATGTGTGTGGAGTTTGTATGTTCTCCCTGTGACTTTCTAGTCCTAGTCCTGGGAACCCACATTTATCCAGCCCTGATGCTGAGTATAAGTGTGTCCATCCAGACCAGGAGTTTATGGTAGGCCCTGGCTATGGATTGGTTAGTGGGGAGTGGTTATCAGATGTGTAGATCATTTCTTATACTATTATTCTCTGTTGTAGAGTCCGGATCACAGACGGCTGAGACTTCCACACAATGCAGGTAAAATGTTTAACTTCCACCTTTTTTGGGATAAATAACTGATACCCCATTCTCCCCATTGCTGGGTTTTTCACTTTTTTTTCCCTATTATATTCCCTTGAAAAACTCGTATGGCCGCTCACACTGCGCCTTGACCTGGCATGACCCGGGAATAATGGCGGTTTTAGCCGCGGGGTGAACGGGGTATAAATAAATCATTTACAAGAACGACTCGCTCTATACAGAGAATCAATATGTTTTCCCTATGGCGTGTCTGTCATACCTCCAGGTATCTGCAGAGACATAGCTAATACCTGGCAGAGCTCGCTGGAGAGACACGTTAGTGTCAGAACATGTGGAAAAGGCGTCTGTGGATTATTTGGTTGGGGAATCATCATCAAACAGGATTTTTATGGAAAGCTTCTTTTTTTTAGGACCAATGAATATGTCATGAATAAATGATTCGATTATTGCGGCTCTCCAGGTGTTCCCAAAATACTGCATAGACATAGGTGATAGCTAACAAAGCATGCTGGGACTTGTAGTTTGACAGCACCTGGAGAGCCGTAGGTTGCCCACCCCTGGCCTAAGCTCAACCCTCCATCTCCTGCGCCTCATCCTTTCTAGCAGTCTAATACCCCTTGTCCACCAGCATTAAAAACCCGGGTTAATGCACATGGACGCGCATAGACCTGGGTTTTTTATATGGTTGAAATGGGTACCTGGTAAACCTCAAGTGACCCAGGTTTTTTTTACTGGGACCTATGCAGGGTTTTTATGGGGATTTTTCCCAGGTCGCTGCAGTGGAACCAACAGTGACCCGGGTTTCCCTGTAAAACATACAGTAGCGCCGCCATATTAGCATGTTCTGGTGTTACTATATGAATGAGTATAGGAGTAACTCGTACAATAGCACCGGCACATGTTAGCTTAACATACTGGCGCTACTGTATGAATGAGTATAGTAGTGTTATGCCAGCTTCACTGCACTATGAATAGTATACTATACACTACTATACTATACTATACTCATTCATAAAGTAGTGGTAGTGGCGGCACACGCTGCTATTGTANTGCATGTTGCACACAGATACTGACCAGCGTTACTGTTACACTGTTATTACACTTGGGCTGGAAACATCATCTCTCAACTCTAATACTGATTGCAACTAATGACATTTACCTCCCCTGCAATTCTACATGGTTTTACCCACTCTTGAATTTTTTTTTTCGATTGGAACATTTTATCTTATAGTGTATGGCCAGCTATGTCTCCTTTCCAATATTCTAACATCGTCTTCCTTAATCCTTTCACCTTCTCCAGGTTATAAAGCCTGAAGGAAAATCTATGCATCGGGTTCATGTATAAGAGCCAGATGTCTTTGCTGGATGTCATTCCATTGGTGGGTTGATATGTTTACTGTGTATACGTATGGTGAGAGGAGGGAAGATACTGTATATGAACCATGGTCAAAGTGGAAATTAGGAAACGGGGTTATGGACTTTTAGAAGTGGGGGTATGGAAACATAGAAAATAACGGAAGTGAATGGACATTTATAATATTTCGATTAAATCAGTGGGACAAGTGCCGGTATGACATACCCCCGTATACACCCCCCCACTTCCAGCCCTGATGTAAACCACACAATATAGGGCATACCCCTTCTTCAATGTAGATCTGATACAATATTCTGATTCCCATTTCATAGTTTAGGGTTACTGTATGACCTCATTTATCCTTCTCGTGATTTTGGGGAATATTTATGGTCTGTGTAATATTAATAATCACCCGCACATATCATCCGTGTACAGGCAGAAACCATTTCATAAAGGCCATTATTTAAACTCAATAATCTGGTGACCTAAATCCTGGCAGAGGTGTCATTAGCAGACAAAGTCATTAGACAGAGGGAGGAAATATAATCTCTAGCGCGAGAAACCCAGGCAGTTCATAAGTAGCAGAATTTATCAGACGTTCAATCCCTACTCGACAGGAACGACAACAATTGTTACCAAGGAGATAATATCATGAAGGAATTATTACAGCGGAGATGTCATTGTCCTGTCACAGCAGCATGTGACAATGGGACGCCTCGGGAGCCAGCCCTGCTAATATTACACTATACAAAGGATAACCCAAATGACAGAAACCCCCTGACAATACGCCCTGGTGACATTCTGCGTTACCGTCATCAGTGGCGCAGCGATAAGGGGCAGTGCAATGCACAGGAGCGCACTCTCATCAGGATTCCCTTAACATTGGCCATAAATGGGGTCACAAGTAATAAAAAGAAAGATGACATAACAGACAGGCAACTGCAATGTATTAGTGTACATACACAATGAAACAAAGGCAGACACACAGAAGGGCGTGTAGTAGGTACTCCACACAACTGATCTATAGACACAGGTACCAGTATATACATACACACATATAATATAACATATAACACACATAGGACCAGATTCAGACTTA
>JABWIB010010636.1:17351-28063 GCA_016617825.1 Platyplectrum ornatum | reverse complement strand
GGGGGTAAAATGAATGTCAGTGTTTGCATGCAGGGAGAATACTTTATTGTTGCATGTTGCACACAGATACTGACCAGCGTTACTGTTACACTGTTATTAGACTTGGGCTGGGAACATCATTTCTCACCTGTAATACTGATTGCAACTAAAGGCTGGAATTAGAGCCACATGGGCCTGGGCTGAAAATGATGAAAGGCCCATTGGAGTGGCCAGTGGCAGTTATCAATTATACATGTGTCACTTATTCACACCATGCCCTCTTTCATCACATTAATATCATTAGCTGCAGTGCTATGGGCCTTTTTACAATAGAGGCCTGGGGTTATAGTCCCATTAGCCCCATTGTTAATCCTGTTAATTCTGTCCCAGTCTTCTACAAGGGGCGACATATCAAAGGCCCTAACGGTGGTACTGCAAAGAAGTGTAACTATATCTATCACCTCTATGAAAGGAACCCCAAATTTATCTGGAAGAGTTCCTATTGAAATACATTACTTATATGTTAAATGCTATTTTCCTCGTTACATACCATTATATTTAACCTCTGGAGAAAGATGCTGAAATACCAAAATATATACAACTAATTCACTTCATATTATGGATTATAGATACACGCATGAGGTTTATACTGTGTGTTTCCATATCTGGTTTCACCTGTGTATTCTTGCTGTGCTTTGCACGCTGGTCAGTATCGTCTCTTTGTCTACAGGAACATGAATATATGCCCTTTCCAAGCATTGCTCCCCTTCAGTTTAGTTACACACATTTGTCTTTGTTAAGGCTCTGTATGTGCTACTCTGGGAGGAATGAGCCAGAGGGCAAACTTAACACTACACATAATATTGTAATAAGAGGAAATAGAATGTTCTTCACATCTATCCTTTCACAGCTATTACAAGACACGTTCTTCTACTGGAAGCACAAGAGCGCCCCCTGCCAGACACATATGGCAATACTATGGTCAACAGAGCCTGCTGCATTAAGAGTTGCACTTACACCTTTCTCAACTCTAATTTTGTTTAGAGTTACCGCTGGGGTCCCAATGTTTATTCACCTCACACGTTCTAAAATGTCACACAGGTTCAGTCCAAACAGAAAATCCTTCTGCCTCTATCGAGGGGTTTCTAGACACAAATATTTATCTATAAAGAAAATCGAATGACTCTTTGTACTAATTAATTTCTAAATCTTCACATATGAAACACTGTGTTTTATGTGGATTGTATGAGAGAGTTCAGCATCTTTGGTAAGTGCCTGTGTTGTGTTTATTCCATGTATCCCGGAATAAAACTAAACGGCCCACCAGTCAGTTATTGACAATGAATAATGAATAATGGTTATACTGCCATCTGGTGTTTGTCTCTTGAAACAGCTCAGCAGACCCTCCAACATGACCCATTCCATTAGGTACAAAATACTATGTTCCGGAACTTCCAGCAATCAGTTACTATGGTAACCACCATTGTTACATTACTCAGACATCAGTTAGTTTGTTATAACCAGGTGAGTGACAGCTGAAAGCCCAGGAGCGGAGTATTATGTACCTGGTGGAATGGGTNATGTTGGAGGGTCTGGCTCAGCACAGGAGGGCGAGACAGTGGACTTGCTGTGGTAGTATCCAGCCTTCTGTGTGAATGAGAGGAGAGCACCCCTTAAATAAAAGATTTCCCATGTGTCCACACTACACAAGGACGCATTGAAAGTTTGGATAGTATGAAGAGCATCCGACACATCTATGGGCGTAACTGTAGGGGGCATAATGAGTGCCCAGCGGTTTAGGCAGGGCCAGCAGCAGAAATCTTGGGGCCCCGGTACACCCAGATTTTTTGGGGCCCCCCACAGTAGTGATAACACTAGTAAAAGGGTTCCCTGAAGCTTGGTGCCCGTCACAGCTGTCCTTCTTGTTCCCCCCCTGTTGCCGACCCTGGGTTTAGGGGACCCACCAATCACCCACAACACCCCCCTCACTGTCCTCAATCTCAGTCTTACCCTAAGCAGCGGCACTGTGGAGTCTGCAGGGAGGGCTGGACCATGATTCGGGTGCAGGCCTGTGGCGCTCCTTCTCTCCAGGGCCTAAATTTACTAAGCAGGGAGATTGCAAAGTGGGAATGTTGCCCATAGCAACCAATCAGATTAGAGCTCTCATCCTCCAATATGCAAATGGAAAACTGAAAGCTTGAATCTGATTGGTTGCTATGGGCAACATGCCCACTTTCAGGTCCTCCTGCTTAGTAAATTTAGGCCCAGGTCTCCTCGCTGCTAGTAAAGAAGCGATCAGACATTGTCAGTAACTACACTGTTCTTACAAATGTGTTCAGGGTTTCCCACTCTCCCGGAATAACCCGGGAGACTCCCAAATTTCAGCCATTTCTCCCGAGTCACTGGAGAAACCAAAAGTCGGCAACCCTCAATAAGTGTATGTCCTCAGAAAATAACTAGTAAAAACTGTGTTGCCATTATGGTATATACACAGCACATTGTGTGTTTTGTATGCAGTTATACACCTGTATTAAAGTCCCTAATACACAAGAAGCTGTGGTGTGCCACTGACATAAAGGAGCTTTATTTACATTTTCACGACACTTTTTTACGACGTTTTACACGGTGAAGCAATATAGAACCTCCACCACTCTGAGTGACAGACACAACAACACAACACAACACAACACAACACAACACAACACAACACAACACAACACAACACAACACAACACAACAGCCATGATGCAACCATGTTGTGCGCGCGTCACAAGGCTAATGGGCGGCCTTGTCAAGTTCTATTGGTCCGCCGAGGTGCCAATCAATCCACCTTTCGTAGCCACTGCCGTCGCTTCCGCGTTGCCAGCCAATCGGCTGAGAGCTTGCATCGGAGGGGCCCCGCTGGCTCCCGCTCAGCCAATGAGAAGCCGTGCGCGGCGCGCGGCGGCCCGGAACTCTGCAGAGGACACGGCTGGTGCTGCTAGAGACAGAGAGAGAGCGAGAGTGACCCGGGGGCGGACAGGTACAGGAGGCGAGGGGGGGCAACGGGAGAGCTCTCCTCACCCGGCGGGCGCTGACATGTCATAGCACTTGTATCAATACAATGGTTGTATATGTGACTGTAGCTGTACAGCACTCACACTGTTACATTGTATACATTATACTGTAACATTGGCTGTATACTGTATTCGCCTCTAGGAGCTACATACCATCGTTATAGAGATATATATATATATATATATATATATATATATATATATATATATGTGTGTGTGTGTATATTGTGACACAGGTTGCCTAATAAACACAGGGAAGGTTTCATCCCTCCTGCTGGGACTGACAGAAGAGGGCGGGGCTGCCAAGATTGACAGGAGACTCTTGCAGCTGATTGGCTGCTGCCTGGGCCTCCTGTCATGTAGCTATCCCAGGGGTTGGCAACCTGCGGCTCTCCTGGTGTTGTCAGACTACAAGTCCCAGCATGCTTTGCCAGGTATCAACTATGTCTGTGCAGGTAAAGCATGCTGGGACTTCTAGTTCTACATAGAGGAGGATGGTATATTGGGGGTAAAGAAATCTTCTCATGCAGGGGTAGGCAAGCTGCGGCTCTCCTGGTGTTGGCATGCTGGGACTTGTAGTTTGACAACACCTGGAGAGCTCCAGGTTGCCTCCCCCTGCAAATAAATGAAAAGCTCTGGTCAGTAGTTTGTGGCTTCATAATGATCTGTTAGCATTGCACCAATATGTCAATGAAAGCTCTGCGTCTCAAGCTTTCATTACTATAGTTCTGCTGCACCCGCTCACTTTAATTTTGATAACTCCAGATGCGGGTGGGTTAGGGAAATCAGCAGCATCAGCCCAATAACATCTATGCGTGATATATTAAATTACTGGGCACAACTTTTCGCCATTTCAAAAAATAAACAAATAAAAGAAATACTCATATAAAGTACAGCTATTACTGATCCCAAAAATAGTAATTATCCGTATATTAACTGTATAGTGTATATTGGACCTGATTCAGACTTTAGGCACTATTGACTAAAGCTGGCCATACACTATAAGATAAATTGTTCCAATTGACAGGTTTTTCAAGAGTGGGTAAAACCATGGTGAATTGCAGGGGAGGTAAAATGAATGTCAGTGTGTGCATTCAGGGAGAATACTTTATTGTTACATGTTGCACACAGATACTGACCAGCGTTACTGTTACACTGTTATTACACTTGTGCTGTAATACTGATTGCAATTAATGACATTTACCTCCCCTGCAATTCAACATGGTTTTACCCACTCTTGAGTAAAATGTGAGTGTCAATAGTGCCTAAAGTCTGAATCTGGTCCATTGTGCCAAATCCAGGCTTCTGCAAAAGGGGTTGTTTATTATCCCCAGTGTCCCTTACTGAGAGTCTGTGCAGTAGTGTGATGGGATATAAACAGCTATGCATTAAGTGGGAGGGGAATGTATACTAACGTGTTGCAGGTCTTACATCAAACCTCTTCACCAGATACATGGGATGTTTTTATGGATCTTTACTGAGTTTTTATTTATCTTCTATCCTGCCAGGGTCTCTGCAGTGAATAATAATTTCATTTATTCTAAATTCTGGAAAGAAAACTAAACACATATAGGCCCCTTAATTTACTAAGCAGGGAGATTGAAAAGTGGGGAAGTTGCCCATAGCAACCAATCAGATTCAAGCTCAGTTTCATTTTACATACTGGAGAATTTAAGCTTGAATCTGATTGGTTGCTATGGGCAACATCCTCACTTTTCAATCTCCCTGCTTAGTAAAATTAGGCCATAGTCTCCAGTGTTACTCACAGCTGAAGCTATACATACATCTATCTGTACATTATCTACTAATTCACAGAGTATCTGGTTATATCTTTATTTTTGTGTCTTTTTTTTTAGGTAAAGAAACGTATTCAGGAAACTCAGAATAGCATGGCTACTGTGAGTAATTGTAATATCTACACAATGTATACACTTGTATAACACTACCTCTCCAAGAAGAGCAAAGGTTGTATGTAGTAGCAATGTATAGTATCCCGAGCTATAAAGGCCGTTTCTGTGTATGCAGCTATTTATGTGAATGTAAATGCCTCATTATTATACATATTGCGGCAGTAACAACACAACTCGTGATATCTATTTTCGGTTGTGTTGGGCACTATAAACTTGGTGTCCATATGTAATGTGACGAATCTGCTTTATTGTGTCGTTTTATGAGTATTGTAGAATAATCTCTCGTCTTTGCAGGTTAGCGCTTTATAAGTTAGTTGTGATTTCTCCCTCAGTCTTGTTTAGCGTCAATAAACTTCCCACGTTTACTTCCAGCCTTCACAATAATAACATTATTTTCCACCAGTCATTGACGTTACTCGTCTCACCTCTCTGTTTCTGTTGACAATGCTGTAATACTCGTCAAGCTCTTTGTGTGTGTTATTCTTGACTTTGAACTGTCCTTTATGACCCGCATACACTATCTATCTATATCCTGCTGCATACATTTAGAAAACCCTTTCAGAATACCTACATGTCTAACACAACAACCTGCAGTAACCCCCAACCATGCACGGAATATCACTTTGTGATATTGTAGTAGAAGTCGTGCACTCTGCAAGAGATGCAGGGCTTCCATTACTGTATTATTGCTGTACTTACCGGTAGTGATAGAGACCCACAGACAGGGAAACTCCAGCCAGGAGGAGGTGGTCGGAGTTCCCCTGCTGCATGGGAGGCCGGTGCGGTGCAGAGATAGACAGATGTTTGCAGCCAATCAGCTCTAAAACCGAATAATCGGACAGTGTCCACACACTGCAAGATATCATCCCCTCTGTATAATAAACAATCACAATTTCCACACAATCAGATCATTTCCCTGGGGGGATAATCTGGTTTATTTGTCTGTGGTACTAGAACGACTTTTCCTCCAATCCATGATAATTGGTGAATTGGCACAATAATTGTTCTAGTGTGTGGCTACATTGGTTGCTCGTATTATTTTTGCTTATATCAATTACAAAATCCTTTTTATTAACCTATAAAACAATGATGTGATCTCCCTTATGACATTTATTTAATGCCCAATAAACCTTGATAAAGCACCAATACGGCCATGCACTGTGTGTATTAGACATATATACTATCAGCACATATGAGTATAATGTCCTACACGTTCTTCCCATAGGGAGACGTTGCTGATGTAAAATGATTATTATAAATGATTTGTACATGCAGTGAATAGCAAATATATTATCTAGTGTAACTGATGTATCTTAACAACATTTCAATGATATCAGAGATTAAGGTGTATATGTATACTAAGCCGCGAGATTGGAAAGTGGGGATGTTGCCCATGGCAACCAATCAGATTCGAGTTCACATTCTCCAGTGTGTAAAATGAAACTGAGAGCTTGAATCTGATTGGTTGCCATGGGCAACATCTCCACTTTCCAATCAGATTCGAGTTCACATTCTCCAGTGTGTAAAATGAAACTGAGAGCTTGAATCTGATTGGTTGCCATGGGCAACACCCCCAATTTCCAATTTTACTGCAAACCCCTAAGTCAGTTCTAGGTCTCTGCTTTGACATATCTCTTTGTGTATTGGTGCCTTACACTTGTCTGTCATAATACGTTGATGTCGGAGCAGGAAGCAGCTGTGGTAGGTTCCAGAAAGCAGCGTGAATGATAAAGACGTCATATTGACCTCCACTAATGTCTCATTCTGGTGATAAATAATGATTTGGCAATGTGTGTGTGTGTTTTCCAGGCGCTCTGTAGGAGAGCCAGACTGGTCACCTACCTCCCTGGGTTCTGCTCTCTCATCAGAAGGGTGAGGGGGACCCGCGCTTTTTCCGCCGCAGGATCTTCAGGCTCCGATGAACCTCACTTAGCCACCACACCGCCTGACTTGCGTAAGGGATCACGTTAAGGCCCTTAGAGGAAGACTGAATGTCTTTGGGCGAAACCATTGTACATAAGGTTTATTTTCATTAGGGTCCTTTACAAAATCTCTCCAGGCAGTAGCTAGGTATTACTACAGGTTATACTCATGGCTGTGATGTCATTGTAGGGGAGAGAGGGGGGATGATTTTACCAGGTAGGTCAGAGGGTGTAAGTGAAATCCTCTGATTATTACATCTGTGTTCTAGGACTTTTGTCTGAAATGTGAATGAGATGATCAGGTTTCAGTCCTTCCCCTGGTTCTTGTTAAACCCATCCAGTAACATTACAAACTCATAGAAGAAAGGCTCTCATAAACGCTGGCTGCCTGCACTTAGATGTTACTGACAACTTGTGTCATATAATATGTTGACGAGAATGACCTCACACACCATATATGACATGCATATAGATTTTCTATAAACGTCCATATTGATAGACCTTATTTCCATCTGTCGTGTTACTGAAACTCACATTGATTCAATTACATCCAAAAATATCCGAAAAGCTCTTATAACAAAATCCCGTATGAACAGCGATCTGCAATGCCGCCAACACGTTTCAATCTTTACTCGGGACTTGCAAGGCAATTAAGATGCTCCTTATTGACCAAATATCTTTATTCTTAGTACTGACCATTAATTAACAGGAGCCGGAGCAGTTACTTGCTATACATATATAAGGTTGTTTAAAAATAAAGGTGCAAGAATCATGATTTAAAATTTATATTTTACATGTCCATATATAAAACTATACTGACGTCATTTTATTCTCTATTTTGTATGATTCAGAATACCATTATATTTATCCCAAGCTGCTCACTGCTCTGTAGTGTTATCCTCTACCACCTCTGATGGGAGGCTGTTCCACTTATCCACTACCCTTTAGTGAAGTCATTCTTTCTCACATTTACCCTGAACCTACCACCCTCTAGTTTATACGCATGCCCTCACCTTATACCACCCTCCAGCATACACGCATTCCCTCGCGTTCTACCACACCTCTTTCTCCGAAATATGCCGCCCCCCCCTCCCAATGGCGACAGCCCCTTATATGATGTATGTAATGTCATTCTCATTAATACATTGTATGACACAACTAAGGTTTATAAGTGTCTTTCCTTTTGAAGTTTGTATTGTCTTATATCTGTTAGGGAAACGCTGTATTGGACATGTTTTGTAACATATCCAGTAACTGTGCATGCAGGATAATACTCTTTCCCTTTTCTCTCCCCAGTCCCCCGGACAATCTGGCCCGATGAAATGATGGGGCCATTCGGTCCTCAGGACCAGCGCTTTCAGCTCCCGGGTAACGTTGGCTTTGATGACCATGTGAATGGAATGAACGGCCAGAGAAGGATCCAAGCTCCAAAACACTTACCAGATCTTCTCTCCGAGCCAGCTCCTGGCGAAAGACACGAGTTTGTCATGGCGCAGTTTGTTAATGAGTTTCAGGTAATAGAAATGGTTCCGTGTTACATAACAACATGACCATTCCCTGAGCTGAGCATACGTTAGAAAGGTTATCGCTCCCAGCAGGAGGTGGTCGATACACTGTATAGATTTCTGCACCACACACACTACACCCTGCTGTGACAGTCTACGTTAAAAGCAACACACGTAACCGATGCAGCTGATTGGCTGACTGTCATGATCCATAGGTCAGTGTTTTGCTACTGACCCGCTCAGATTACACTGATTGTCAGGAGAGCTTGCAATCCGCTCCTGCTGTCACACTGCCGCTACACAACTGGAGACCGGAAGATACGCACAGGTGTCATTTACATAGTCACGTCTTCCATGGTGCTCACATCAGTACTAAACATTTGTGGATTTTATATGATCATTTGATCATTTGACATGTTAAATTATTGTACTCTGGTTCTGGGGCGATTATTGGATGTTTGGAAATGCATCCTGACCAGTCATACCAGCGAAATGAACCCCATTATCGTTACTGATACAGGTCACATGTCACTGTAGTTTATCCTATGCCCTTGTTCTGTAAGGTCCGGATCCAGACTTGCAGTTCTCATGATGCTGCTCCCCTCGCTCGCAAGGAATTCTGACAACAGACCCCCTAAGTGAAGACTTCCATGCTGCCCTAACATAAAATATGGGCAGCTCACTTAGGATAGAATGGAGGACCCACAGTCACCATACTATTTTTATTTCCCTTCCTTCCTTCTTAGTGCACAAGATGTAACATCCTGCCTATGGAAAAGCACCATCTGGGCATCTGCAAAACCTCCCTCTTCAGAGGTCTGGATCCAGTCTGCGGCTGCGACCAACATCAGAAAATTAATGTGTATATGTTTTTTTCTTTAGGGAAATGAGGTTTCTCTGCAGCAGCAGGAAGTAAACAGCATGGGGACATACTTTGAAAACGCAAAAGTAGAATGTGCGGTGCAGTCTTGCCCAGAACTACTGAAGAGAGGTATGGGGAACCCAAACTCTGTGAACTTGAGTATTGAGTTCACTCATCCAGAGGTAGCAGATACTGAAAATAGCAGCATTCAAATATGATCTAGAAGTGTAATGTTGAGAACCAACTGGTGTAGTCATCTTTAGATGGTTCCCAAACCTGTCCTCAGGACCCCCTAACAGGGCATGTTTTCCAGGTTTCTTCACAATCACAAGTGATATAATGACACCACCTGTGGACCTGTTCACATATGTCAGTCAGTAATGAACACACAAAAAGACCTGGAAAACATGCGCTGTTAAGGGGTGCAGAGGACAGGTTTGAGAACCACTGGTTTAATCAATACTACAGCAGACACAACTCCCGATCCATGATACACTTGTGTCGGGTTCACAGTAGACCACCGCCCAGTATTTGCAAAGCCATATTTAAAATGTTGGGGTTTTTTTAAGCATTAAATATACATGGGCATAATTTCACAAATGTTTCAGTGCAACTGGCTCCCTCTGCTGGGGGATTGTGTGCACTGTAACTGCTCTGATTGAACTGTGATATTCCCATTCAAATACTATTGGAGCTTGTTGTGTCATGTCAGCACTATTGACCTTTTGGCATTTACAAAAGCTGCTTTGACTGAGCTTTACCAATACGTGATTTGGAAGGATAAGGAAGGGTTGGGGATTATATATATTGGAAACGCCCATTGTTGAATGGCCATTATGAATGGTCTGGGATGATATAGTGAAGATTTTTCTACTTTTCGTCATCCCTAGAGCAGCCCTGTTTATACCATTAATGTGATTGCATTGCTAATATGTCTGAGTGATGCATACTGCTATGTGCTAATTATCCAGCGAGAAGTTTTGAGTGAATTAGAAATATACTAATAACTAATAATGTTTATTTTGTGGGTTGCAGATTTTTCCTCAATGTTCCCAGAGCTTCCTAGTAACAAGTTAATGGTCCTCACAGTGACCCAGAAGACAGCCCACGATATGACGACTTGGAGTGAGGAGGTAGAGACTGAGCGGGACATGTTGATGGAGAAGGTGAGCGATTGGCTTGTTGTTGGCTCTTACTATTCCCTTATATAGAACATTCGCAGTGTGCAGTGCACGTATATGATGCTTGGATAAGTCTTCAGATTAGCATTGGAAATGCATAACATGGGTGCGGATTCTATCCACTGCTATTAACCAGTAACTAACATCTGTTTGTGGTTCACCACTCTGAACAGCCCTTTAATGTCACAGACAACGGAACAGCGTCACAGACGCAGCCTCGACAGTTAGTATTTTGACTCAATAATTGTTAAGCTGGCCATACACTATAAGATAAATTGTTCCAATCAAATGTTTTTT
>JABWIB010010635.1:0-14941 GCA_016617825.1 Platyplectrum ornatum | reverse complement strand
ACTGATACTACACCAATAGAAACCACCAGTACCCTACTCACTGATACTACACAAATAGAAATCATCAGTACTCTACTCACTGACATTGCACCAATAGAAAACACCACTACCCTTCTCACTGATACTACACCAATAGAAAACACCACTACCCTTCTCACTGATACTACACCAATAGAAACCATTACTACCCTAATCACTGACACTACACCAATAGAAATCACCACTACCCTACTCACTGATACTACACCAATAGAAATCACCAGTACCATACTCACTGATACTACACCAATAGATACCAACAGTACTTTACTCACGGAGACCACCAATACTCTACTCACTGATACTACACAACTAGAAACAACCAGTACCCCACTTACCGATGTCACCAGCATTCTACTAACCACCACCGCTCCTATGTTGTCAACACCACTAATTATCAATAGCATTACCCAACCCATAACTGAACCCCTGCCCTACATTCCTACAACGGCTTCAACAAATGTGGACGTCCTCGAAAATACGACTGATGAAAGTGGTATGTACTGTAAATTTGTAGCCAAGCATCTCCGTGCTATGACTTTTACATGTTTCCCCCTTTTTAGTTTTATTACTTTAGTTTATTTTCCAAGCTGCCACCTAATGGAAATAGTCTTAACTAAAAAGAAATGTTACATTATTGTTCATTTGCTCAAACTATTATTAAATGTACTTGTATACGACGCCAGAATCTAGAATTCCGTGTCCAGAAAACTACAGCAAATGCCTGGTACGGTAAGCTTCTTGCTGCCCGTCCTCATTGTGAGACTTAGGCATGATGAAATCAAATATCATTACCCACCTATGGAACTGAAAATCCGATTGTAACATCTGCAGCACATATTGCAGATTTCACAAGTTATGGGATTTTTGCAAGCGCCATGTGTAAGTCCCATAGAGTACATCAATCTGGATCCAGCCCAATATTATAATATTTACTTGACTGAAACAACTAAACTGATATATTTCTATTTCATTCAGAGGAACTGATGACCCAGGCTGTAACTAGCACAGCCCCAATGGCAACTATGGCTTCCACTTTAGAATTTACTATAACTCAATTGACAACCACTACTCCAACCACTACCACAACAGAAGCTGTTCTCTCTGTATATGGAACAGGTATGGTGCCGTTTTTATCAATAAAATCCAACCGGGCATTCAACAGACTTAGTTTATATATATATATAATATAACACTGTCAAATTTAATTTATTTGTACTTAGTTGATCTCTTATATACATAGACATATATGCTTTTTACATTGTTCATACATCAAAAGGCAATCTCCTTTATCATGAACTGAAGTAAATGGGTCTTGTGTTCCTCAGATCTATTTTACCCATATGGACCCGGAATTGACACAAAAATTCAAAAACTTGATGATGGAGATATTGCTGTAAATCTTCCAAATGCCTTGCCTATCTTTGGAAAGGTTTCATCCATTATTTATGTAAGAATATTTTTTTTATTCACAAACATGTATATTTAATATTACAAGCTAAAAGTTCTGAATGTTCAATACTGACTTTTACTCTTCCTGACTATTCTTCCTGACTATAGTTGGACACCAACGGTTATTTTTCATTCAACCAATCACACGTACAATACACACCACAAAGTCTTCCCATACCGAACTGGAGTTTCATTGCTCCATTCTGGGCCGACGTATTCAACGTGAAATCAGGAGATATTTATTTTCGGACAAGCACCGATTCTGGCCTATTGTCTCGGGCCACATTGGATGTTGGAACTTACATCCAGGGCCTAAACTTCACTGCAAAATGGCTTTTTGTGGTCACTTGGGATGGAGTTGCCTTCACTGGATCAACAAAGGTATCTTTCATTATGATTTAATTAAGAAAATGTAAATCACAAGTGAATCTCCATCACCATTGAGAGGCTGTTCCTTTTTGTGGTTGTTCAGATCACACCAGGGCTCGAAGTGGGGATTATATAGTGCCGGTATGGCGCTAAGCCCCGCCCCCTCCGGACCCACAGTTTTTTCAACTAACATTCCCCCCTCCAGTGCTGAGGGGGCGGAGCTTAGGAAAGGGGGTGTGGCTTCACGGGAGAAGTGCCGGTATGCCATACCTTGTTGGTAGCATTTAATTCTGAGGTTATGCCAATAATATGAAGGGATCTACATTCAGACCAATCTCCAATAATCCAGGATCCCAATTTATGTGAATTTATGTGAATAATGCTTTTATATTTTACATATTTTGTTTTGTTCATTTACTTTAAAACTATCAAGTTCATCATTTTTTTTATCCTCTTTAACCCATGTTATTATATGTGCTTTCTCCCATGTTATTATACGTTGTTTTCTGTACCTTTAGGTGAACACATTTCAGGCTGTACTTATTACAGATTGGAAAGCTACTTTTGTTCTTTTCAATTATGGAGACATTGAGTGGACGACAGGCACGGCCAGTGGTGGAAACGCTTTCACAGGACTCGGAGGAACCCCAGCTCTGGTAAGAATAAGATAAGTTATACATTTGTTTGTTGAGGAGGTGAAGCTCATATATTCGATCCAAGCATCTCTTGGTGTCTTTTGTTCATCTTTCATGTCACATAAAAATAAAAATAAGAAAGAGCTGTGGGCATGTAAAGTAAACTAATGCGGCACATGGGTACGAATAAATACACAATCATTAAAATGATTATTGTATTGTATCTCCCCAACTTGGCAGTCTATTAAAGATGGAATCCTCCTATAGAATACAATAAAATAAATAAAATAAAATAAAATAATAAAATAAATAAAATACAAGAAACCCTGTTAGTCTTCATAAATATGATAAAATACCATAGCTTTACACAATAGACACGATGCATCATCCATATTACAAACCATTATAACTAAATCTAAAGCATTAACCTATAGGTGGAATTTAAAAAGAAACAAGCCCCTTACCCAAGAAGATGGTCCTTGGACATGGACATCCATTAATAATGTACCCTGTGGAATATTCAGAGGGAATAGGTGACGGATGCAAAAATAGGAATTAACAATATAGTGTATCATTACATCATACAGGCTGGCCTGAACAGTGGATATGATAATGAATATTTCACAATCCCTGGCTCCATGTCACCAGACATTATCAATATATCATCCACCACTAATGTCAAAGTCATTGGACGATGGGCTTTCCGAGTGGATAAACATGATGTGGGGTATTCAGGTAAGTCAAAAGTCTGTATGAATCTATGAATACTGTTTTACAAGTAGAGCTCACTAACGTTTATGTGTCTACTGTTTCATGAAATATTTGTATAGCTAACCTTATACCTAACCTTATTTTTGATCATGACAGAGTACTTTTGGCTGGTGTTTTAAATTAAAATATATAGGCAATTAATGTGTAGCTTTTAAAATGTCAATTTAGAAGCCTATATTTTATTTTATATGATATATTTATGTTTTTAAAAACAATGCATTTTAAAATCTGACTCTTTAAAAGTATGAGGTCATCAGCGTCGTTGGATCCTTCTTTTAACAGAAAATGTTTTTTAATTGATATTCACAGACCTTTTCCTATTTGTTAAAAAATGTCTCATTAATTTATTGCAAATTAAAAAATTTTTGTATCAATAATAATTATAAAAAAATATTATAATATAAATAATTAAAAATAAAAAAATTAAACATTAACGAAATAAAAAATAAGTATTTAAAATTTATCTTAGCATTAAAACTTTGTCAGAATGTCTTAAGACAAAATGTGTTTCTGAAGTGCTGTGACAAAGGTGCAAGATAAACTAATATCAACTACTTATTTGGAACATCCACGCTTTATATTTTAAACTTCTACATGACATCAGGGCATCGGATGAGTATGTCTGGGGTGTCAAGGGCATGTGAAAATGGAATGAAATGACTGAATTTTGGTTGCACAGGATAAAAGGAAAATATTTTTTTACAAAGGTGTTTTTCTAAAATCTAAAATTATTTTCAAAATGACACAAATGAGGTAAAAAAATAAGATCATAAGACCAACCAGTGGGAAAAAAAATACTAAAAACTTAAAAACTGTATTGCGAAAAACTCAAGTTTCATTATTTTGTCATACATCGTTCGTTTTTTTTCAAAAACTGTTGTTTAATAAAGCATGTTTCATGTAGGAACGACTAATGTTTATGTTTAAATAATTGCCTTGACAATATTTTGATCCTACCAAAAAGCAAATAGCTTCCTTTGTGAACTTTATTTTATGTTTTTTTACAATCTAATGAGTATTTCACTAAGCAGACTAATTTGACATAAATGACCAGAGAATATGTCTGCTGGTTGTGGACTGGAGATGGAGACATGCATCTATCAGAAGTAAGTGTATTTAATGATTTTGATTTTGTAATATTTGTGTTACTGTCCTTGTTTAGGACCAGGAGCAGTGCAGAGCTCCAACAATTTTTCAACAGACATGGGAAGGACCTTGACGTGGTTCTGTTGCTCACAACCAGTAGGTGTCACTGCAACCAAATTATATTGAGGAAAATGCACGAAAAATATTACTGTGTTTCAGATCTGAACATGTAGAAAACCTTCCCCTCGCCCCTTCAGGATAGTAAGTTATGAAATGGTAAAAATAATGATTAAAACTTCTAAATGTTTGAGAAGCCACCAGGAGTGAAAGGCCTTCCCAAAAAGTGGTAATATTCTTTAAAAACCATGTCTGTTGCTACTGGACCTTCTTGGGATCACACAGCACATAGGGATTCCAACTTATTTTATTTATGGGGGAGCCACTTGCATTATCTTGTTCCACAAAAGGATAAAGTTAAAAGCTAACCCCTGCCTGGTTCAGCACCCTGGATTAATTAATCCTTTAATGACTGATACAATATAATAACGGTAGGCAGGGCCGCCGTCACGATCGCCTGGGCCCGGGACTCAGAAAGTCACGGGAGGCCGTCGGGCCAATTTAAGATCACATAGACGCCAATAATGGCGTCCACGTGATTTTTGCAGGCTTCTGGCAGTGGCCGGTGCAGCAGTACAGGGCACCGGGTCACTGCAGGGGGATGGAGGGACGGCCGGGCCCGGCTGTCCCCCCCTGATGGCGGCCCTGACGGTAGGGTTGCAGTGTAACCATTGGTTGTGCCAACGCTTCCCGATTACATGTACTTTATGTTATAATTTGCAAAAATTTCTTTGAAAATGTATCTGGGCAAGAAGTTGACCATATACCGGAAAATCCAGTTATTCGCAAGAAGAAATTGCTTGCAGATAAATCAGAGACGCGTTTCTCACACTCATATTTCACATTTCTGGTCTGAAGATGAAACGATCATTTCTGTCCAATTATGTCAAAGTTCTCATTATTTTATCACAAAATCTGCAAAAGTCTGCACAAAAATACAGATGTTATTGTTGCAAAGAAAAATCCTGTTGTCCTGTAGAATGAAAAGAAGGAACCAATCTGCAACTGGTTAACATGTTTAAATGCTGAGTGAGATGAAATTAACATGTGTAGACTGGCTTCGATTTTCAAGGTGACTAATGCTGTTTATAAGCACTCGTGGATAAGGGTAATAGTTATTATACGTCTGATTTCGCTGCTTGACTAATATTACTGGCCACTTTTCTAATTAAACTCTAATTAGAATTGAGATTCATGCATCACCTTTGAACTTCTTGTACACTTTACCAAATTTTGTCAAGGTCAAAGTTATTGTCAAAGTGCATTCTTTTTAGTTGTTTCTCAACTTAGTGTGACCACGATCTTATGAATTGCAAGTATGGATTTGGTGTTTTGTGGGGTACACAATACTGTAACCTCTTACCAGTATGGTTTTTGGAGTGTTGAACGAAACCGGAACACCCGGAGGAAACCCAGGCAGACACAGCGAGAACATACAAACTCAACCCAGATGTAGTCTTTCTAACCACTGAACCATCCATGCTGCCCCAGTAGTCAAGTTTCGTCATATGTCAATGTGCATTAAGTATTTACAGTTACCTAAATATTAAAAAGAATTTAGAACTAGAATTAGATTTAAGTATATTTACTTTGCTAAAGTCTTTGGATCGACACATTTTCATAAGCAATTGTTCATGCGGGGGTGCAAATCAACAGCCAACTTTTCCATTTAACGTGTAAGTTGGTTTGTTGGGTGGAGCTTTGGGTCCAGTTCTTTACGTCTGACTGTCAGGATGTTGTTTTTGTCACCTTAAATATCCAACATATTTTCATGGACAAAAGTTTGTACGAGTTATTTAACGCGTGGGAGGGAAAAGTCGATCTGCGCACGGGCAGAAACACCGACCTCTGGATCACCCGGATCTTCAGACTGGTGAATCCTTTAAAGATTTCTTTCTGTCTTTATCTGTTCTCATTGTAAGTAACTTTGTGAGGATCAATAATCAGGACCTTAACCGCACAAGAGCTTTATGTCTTCTGTGTCTCCGATCTAAAAAAAAGAAGAAGCTGCAAATATGAAGATCAAATAATTAACATGATGTAAAGGTTGATGTTTAGTGTTTGGTCTTTCTTACAGTAAGTGGTGTCTTATTGACTACGACTCAGAAGAAAACTCAGAATTCGAACCTTGGGTCATCCACCTACTGGATCTCCCTAAAACTATAAAAAGCTATTCTTCTTATATCAAATGACTACATCTGGATACACCAGCAGCAAAACTACTACTAATAGAACTCGAAAAGAACATGTTGAAACGGAAGCATATGGTTATTAGACCAGTACATACGACAAACACTCTTATCTCTGATACTACACCACCAGTAGACACAAGTAGACAACGCGATTACTTGTCCGACTAATGCTGTAAAATCTAGATACCACAAATAGTCCTGAACCTGATAATAAATCATTAGATATCAATAGCACTATTACCAGTAACTCTACATTACCAAAGCCAATGAATATTGTCAATTTTGATACTTCATCACTAGATGCTACAATACCAACACACTGCCTACTAATACTATATAGACTGAATTTATCCTGAAAGCATGTTTTCGCCCCATGCTGTCATTAACTTTGAAAAGTTGCAGTTCCAATAGTAACAGCTAGGTGGCGTATCAGAAGATAGCCATTCTCAATGGCAGGAAAACTTTAGCATTAGAGCAGCCAAATGTTTTTATTAAATCAGTGGGAGAAGTGATGGTATGGCTTAGCCCTGTATACACCCCTACTTTGAGCACTGGAAAAAGGCCCCCCTTGCTGACTCCATTTACATGTCATGTTATATCATAAGCCGCCATATAAGTAATTACATGGGAAGGTGCCTCCCGCTCCTGTATAGAATATCGGCACCCCCTTTTTTATATGTACCAGTGAGGTTATATCATAACCCGCCATATAAGTAATTACATGAGAAGGTGCCTCCCGCTCATGTATAGAATAGCGGCACACCCTTTTTTATATGTACTAGTGAGGTTATATCATAACCCGCCATATAAGTAATTACATGGGAAGGTGCCTCGTGCTCATGTATAGAATAGCGGCACACCCTTTTTTATATGTACTAGTGAGGTTATATCATAACCCGCCATATAAGTAATTACATGGGAAGGTGCCTCGTGCTCATGTATAGAATAGCGGCACACCCTTTTTTTATATGTACCAGTGAGGTTATATCATAACCCGCCATATAAGTAATTACATGAGAAGGTGCCTCCCGCTCATGTATAGAATAGCGGCACACCCTTTTTTATATGTACTAGTGAGGTTATATCATAACCCGCCATATAAGTAATTACATGGGAAGGTGCCTCGTGCTCATGTATAGAATAGCGGCACACCCTTTTTTTATATGTACCTGAGAGGTTATATCATAAGCCGCCATATAAGTAATTACATGGGAAGGTGTCTCCCGCTCCTGTATAGAATAGCGGCACCCACCCCGAGACCTAGCAGCAGCCCTACCACAAATAGCATAGCGATACCAATAGCATAGACTGTTAGGGGTAAATATTAAGAATAAGCTTGGTAGATTCACAGAACCTGAGTGCAGGTATTTGATAAATGTAAAATTAGAAGAAATTCTGTAGCTGTTTAAACAGTTAGATAATCCCATATGCAAAAAACTGTACATCTTTGACATTTCCTGAACGACTTATAGCAGCTCAGAATAACAGAGCGATGGATAACAAATTCTTTACATAGTAAATCTACATCAGTAAGGCTGGCAGAAAGGAATGAGGAGAAACGGGAAGTGTCTAACACCTTATATTGGGTATAAAAGGCAATAAGTGGATGGAAGGGAGAACAGGATGCACGGGACATGAGGCACAGGTAAGAGAACACAACTCCTGCATGTTATATGATGATGCTTTAACCAGGGCTGGAAGTGGGGGTGTATGCGGGGGTATGCCATACCGGTACTTCTCCCACTGATGTAATAGAAAAATCTCCATTGACTTCCATTATATTCAGTGTTTCCATACCGCTACTTCTAAATGTCCATACCCCCACTTCCAAATTTCCACTTCAACCACTGGCTTTAACTATAATATATTTTTTTAATACAAGACAAAGTAATACTGTCCAGTATTTTAACAATATTAGGACTATAATAATAGCAAATCCCCTAAAATTATAATTAAATATACCAGACTCGCTGATGGCTACAAACTTCCTAATTCCAAATTTTCTGTATGCTTTGTGACAGTGTACTGATGACAAGTTCTGATGTATATTTATTATGATCTGTTTTTGATAAAGTAGCATTACTTTAACACTATTAGACTGGGTTAGGAAATATCGCCTCCTACCTCTAATACAGATGAAATTTGCCTCCCTGAGTTGAGGCTGGGTACAGACGACACTTAGAGAGTATCAGTTCCCAGAAGAACGTTTACTTGCTCGTATAGTCAATCTTATCTCATAGAACTGGATTATAGTTTCCAGGATTTAGGTGGCATAGAGCGTCATAGGTGTGGCTGGGGTTGTCTGTTGGCTGGGTGACTTCTGGTTTTCCTTCATTTGTGACTTTCTATATTGGGGGAAGTGTATGCTTTGCAAAATGTAAAAAAAAAATTAAATAACAATGACAATGAATAATATTTAATTACATTCAAATATTTTACAGGTTTAATATTCATCAGGTGATACTGGTTTATTTCTGTACTGCCAATGGACCCTCTTTGTATTGTTATACTTCTTATTTTGGGTATGTGGATAATCCTCCAGTATAAAGTTATAAAGTAGATTATTGAATTATATTGAAAATATTGGATTTGCAAAATACATGCTTCATACAATGACTATGAGAAGATAATATAGGAAAAAGTCTCAGAAAATCTAGACAGATCTAGACTACTAAACGCATTCTTATACTGTATAGATGACTGAATTAATAGAATATACTTATACCTCATTCAGACTCGTAAAAAGGGCTTTCATGAAAATTCATTATAGTCCTGGCTTTTACAAGGCAGTCTGAATGGCAACCCCGACTCGTCGCTCGTTGTATTATAGAAAGTTGTAAACAGTGACACCTATTGAGCAATAAAAGAACTACACTCAGAAGTTACATACTTCATAAGTGTTATGCTACCCTAATACTCTGTAGAGTTTATTTTAATATGTTTTTGCACAGGTGACATTACCACTCAGCAAACCACTTCATCTTCCTCAAGTAAGTAAACACATAATTATGTCTGTCAAATTGTATCATATACTAGAACTGTGTATTAGAATTTTAACATAAAAGGGAAAGGAGAAAAATGTGTTTCTCAAACAAAAAATAAATAACTTATAACTGCTTAAAATAATAATAATAATAATAATAATAATGACATCTGGGCCTAAATGCACTAAGCGGAGAATTTGCTGGGGAATTAAAAAGTGGGGATGTTGCCCATAGCAACCAATCAGATTCGAGCTCTCAGTTTCATTTTAGATACTACAGAATGTGAGCTCGAATCTGATTGGTTGCTATGGGCAACATCCCAACTTTTCCATTCCCCATCAAATTCCCCGTTTAGTGAATTTAGGCACTGGTTTAGTGGGATTTTTGGGATCAGAGGAACAAATGTACATACAGAATTAGGGGGAAACACCGGTGCAAGTATAGACCTCAGCAAGGAAAGACAAAGTCAAACTGTGAAAATGGAGTTGAGAGAAGAAGTTTAAGTTTAAATTTACAGATTAAATATGAAACTTAACCCAAAATAATTGCAATTACAATTCATCTCCACCCCTCAATGCGTAATAGGCCACTATTTACAATCTTTATTTCAGTGTGATAATGCTTGTTTTAGAGTGAAAATTAGCATTATTGAATTAAAATTAAGCTCTTCTTATTTACAGAGAATAGATAAGCATGGAAAATTGTGGTTTTCATGGCGATCCACATATAAAAATATGTTGGCCCTGGAGCAAGGTTTATATCATTCCGCACCAGGGCCTAAATTTACTAAACTATGGGATGTTGCCCATAGAAACATGTACAAGCTCTTCCTTTCAAAATGGCGTTAGCGGTAAAATCCCAGCGATTCTTCCCCCTCTCTAATAACTGTTATTAGAGGGAGGAAAATGGCATTACGTGTGTGTTGAGTGCTTGAATACTATTCCTGGCGGATAAAAAAGAAAAGATATGAAAAACTAAATTAAACAGTGTTCCTAAGGAATAAAAAGTTGACAAAATGTTTTTTAAAAAAACCTTCCTATTAAGACCTACAAAGTCTGTGATCATCTCGCAAACCATCATGGGACCTCGAAGTGTAGGTAAGTATTGATAAATTTTATGAACAATGCTGCCAGGTTCTCTGCGAGGAGAAGAAGACCTGGATGAGCATTGTTCATCAAAGAAAGAAAATTTGAGTAAAAGAAACCATAGTGTTTCATTGGTCTACTCATTAGCCTTTATCCTCTGTATACGTTTAGCTAGGAGCTAGGCTTTATTTCAATGGGTGGGCAGCATTGTTTATAACAAGGTATTCTACAAAATTTAACGATGATTATGTCTGAAAATAGGAACATTGTGCTTAGATATGTTTGCTCCTCTCTTAAATTGTGCAAATCTATGCATATTTCTTGGTCAAGCTCAATTTACATACAGTATAGTATACACCCCCTTGGTATACATTGTACAACATCTAGTAAGTATCTCAGCCTGTCTCTTATCACTAGGTCTTCTATACCCTTACGGACCTGATTATGATACTGCAGCTGGAAAATGTAATGAATGCACATCAACAAAAATAACCCTATCTACAGAAATATCTCTTTTCGGGACTGTGTCTTCTTACCTTAATGTAAGTATTGGATGTTCTACTAAATTCACAATCAAATGCTATTCATAGGAATTTAAACTGGTCATAACATGTAAGGCCTCAACAAAACAATTGTAGTACATACTCCCACAGTAAGTCAGGTTATCAGCACATGTCTCACGCTAACTGCTCCAGACAAAACAGAGATAGAGACCCTCAACACAAACCTCACACACCTAATGAAGGCTTAATCAGGTGCAGACCTGATTAGGCCTGAACAAGCCCAAAACCTGGACTGGGCTTGGTGGAAGGTGGGCCCATTCCCCCTACCATCCAACCCCAGGGACCCTATCTGGCTTTTACAAAAGTCCAAACACACTGTTGGGAAAAATGTTTCCCAACAGAAACAAATTACATACTTTCTCCCTGGGGTTTTACTATTAGTATGAGCGGCACCTGGGACATATATACAGTATTTCTCCCTTGCCTTTATCACATGGTACCACATTCAATCATGGATTTACAAAATGTTAGTTTGTCTTTATGTTATACTTTATCCTCCCCAGTAAATGATAATTTTTTTCATATTAAATAACCCCTTCCCTCCTCCCACATCGCAGGGGGACAGGATAGTGATGGCAGCTGTCAGTGACATCTGCCATCTTTACTACTGCTGGGGGGGGACCAAAAATTTTTGGTGAATAAAAACCTGTAACAAGAAAAATGTTCACGCTACAAAACATCAGTGGGGTCAAACTGCTCACTAAAACCGTATATGAGTTTCTTAAGGGGTGTCATTTATAATATTGTATTAATTTTTGGGGGATTTTACTCTACTGATACTACCGGGGGATCTGCAAATGAAACATGGTGCACTAAAACCATTCCAGCTGAATCTGCTCTAAAAAAGTCAAATGCCGCTCCTTCACTTCTGACCCCTGCGGCGTTTTACAATCATATATGAGATATTTCTGTCTGTAGAATCAGGGGATTGCATTTTAAGTTTTGTCCCATGGTTAACATCAGTCCAGAATAAAATGGATCAACATGGAAAATTTTCTAAAAAAAAAAAAAGGGAAATTTAAAAATTTTACCCTCATNTTGCTTTAATTNTTGTTAAACACCTAAAGGGTTAACAAACTTCCAGAGTGCTGTTTTGGATAGTTTGAGGTGTGCTGTTTTCTAAATGGAGTCATTTATGGGGGTGTCTATCACACAAAGTGACATCTAACGTGAACTGGCCCTTACATTTTTGAAACTTTCTAATTTTCTTAAAATTGTGAAAAATTGCTACCAAGTTTATGAGCCGCATACCAGCCTAAAAAAGTAAAAGGATTTAAAAATTGATGGCAACAGAAAGAAGACATATTGAAATTATTATTTATTAACTATTTTGTGTGGTATGACTATTCGTGTTACAAGCAGAAATTATAACATTTAAGAAAAAAAAAAATTTTCATGACATTTGCGCATTTTTCACGAAAAAATACAGACTGTATCAACCAAAATTTACCACTAACTGAAAGTACAATGTGTCACGAAAAAAAAATCTCAGAATCAGTTGGATAAGTTAAAGCATTAAAAAGTCATTACCACATAGAGTGACACATGTCATATTTGAAAAATAGGGCTTGGTCATTAGGGACCAAATAGGCTGTGTCATTAAGGAGTTAATAATAAAACAAACTAAAATTCTCATGGTATTGAGAACAATCATATGCCAAATTATGACAGATTCAATATCTTGGTTATTTTACAGGTGTATTGGAATGGTTTACTGTCTTTTGGTTCCACATACTTCCAATTCATCAACCACGATCTCCCGTTGGTCAATGGACATCCATTCTTAGCTCCTTTTTGGGCTGACATCGACATTTCAATAGCTGGGGACATATATTTCCGTCAGAGCAATGACATAACGCTTTTAAGCCGGGCAACTTCTGACATCAGCACTTACTTTAAAATCCCGACGTTTTCAGCCACGTGGGTGTTTGTGGCAACGTGGGACAATGTGGCATACTTCGATTCTACATCTTCATCGAGCATGGTATTGCAAGTTCAATTTTTGAATTGTACATGGAATTTTTATATAAGAGATGAGCAAAATTAATAACAGCCTGTCATGGAATATGAACAGTAAAAGTTTGGAAACCTATTTATTAAAATTTCAACACAAACATGACTGGTATTAGACTACTGAACATTATTCAATATCCGCAGGTGAACACATTTCAGGCTGTCCTGATCTCTAATGGGAGTCTAACTTTTACTATGTTCAACTATGCCAAAATATTATGGACAACAGCGTCAGGGTACCCGGCTCTGGTAAGATGTAGAAACATTGCTTCTTTATTTTAAAAAAAAATGCAGCTCACTTTGTGCTTTAAAAAGCACTAATATGGTGGAAATGTACAATGTAAAATGCATTTTTTAAATTTATGTGTATCCTGTGTTAATTTTGCATATTAATTTTTTCGTTTTGCAATTTCTTCTTTTTTTTTAACTATAACAAATGATGTCCCTTTCATTTGATATGCACACATAAATTCAATAATGAATGTATGTATGTATGTATTTGTTTCGGACTGTATTATTTTTGCTTATAAAATGTATATCTTTTATCTAGGCTGGTTTAAACAGTGGATATAAAACAGGCTATTACAACATTCCAACCTCCCGAACTGAAGCTATCATCAATATACCATCAACAAGTAATGTCAACGTCACAGGACGTTGGGTTTTCCGAGTAGATAAACTACACCCCGAAGATGTCAATGGGATTATAGGTATAGTATGTATTTCTATGTTATGTAAATCACACTAAATATATTTAAATGAAATATGCTTAAAATTCTGGTGTACAGTTTAAATTAGTTGAACCATATTATTCTTCTTCCTGTTATTTCTATAATTATTATTATTATTTTTATAACTAATAATGATGTCATTGCATGAAAAATTCATTTCAGTTCTATTTATCAGGTCATTCTACATAGAAGATGTTTGTCATTTACATAGTAAAAGGAAACATTACTTTGGCTGGTGTTTGTATTGAGTCACAAAGCATAAAAATGTATTTTAACCTGATGCACTTTTTATAAATGATTACATAGTTTATCCATCATTACTGCTACATATTGATTACTTATGACACATTACACATATTTTATCTCTAAAATTTATTTACATAATTACAAAAATGATACTAAATCTCCAAAATAACACAAATTATTGTCATTCAACTGCATTTTTTGCAGGTTTATGTGTCTATTTTGTCAAGGAACTCATTGCGACTTTTAATATTTTTATATTTTATAACACAGAGTGCATTAGCGCTATATGCTGTTAAAAATTATTTTCCAGACTAAGAAATGTAGATAAAAACATACTTATTGCTTCATCTTGAATTTGTCGGCCGATGATATAAGTGCGACAGAAAAAAAAAATCAAAACATCAAACATCTAAATGTTTAACATTTCTCACAAACCCTTCTAAAAATGTACTTAACTGTATGTTATTTTCAAAAACTTGTAGGTTTGTATGTAAAAAAATTCAAAACATATATTTTTTATTTAATAAAAATATTACATTTGACATAACATTTAAAATAAAAAGCATAAAAAATGTTTTAAATAGAAATTGATCATTTGGAAAATAAAAAAAAGACAATTTGGAAACTACGACTTGACTGGTAAGTACATATTTTTTTT
>JABWIB010010631.1:5174-15429 GCA_016617825.1 Platyplectrum ornatum | reverse complement strand
CATGCGCACAGAACTCTGAATCGTGCGCTAATCTGGCGCACATTAGTGACTCCAGGGCTCTGTGCCTCAGTTTTTGGAACTGCGATTAATGGGCGTGCCAGCATATTTTAATGAGATTTCGGGGCGTGCCTGTTGTTGCGTTTAGCGCTGCGCATTGCGATTATTAGCCATCTGCGGCTTTTTGCTTGCGGCTGCCTGGGGATGGTGCAACTGGTCTATTTCCTGTACTTTGCAGATAGTTAGCAATAGTTGTAGGAAGTGTTCCCTGGCCTGTTTTGTGCAGTGCTTGCATCTTTGATGTGTCAACTCGTGTAACAGCTTTTACATTGGACATTGGACTTTTGTGCACTTTTTATTGACAGTAAAACACTGAAATAATTTACATTATAATTGGTTCCAGGTATCGAGTTCTGTGGGACTGTATAATATTATTTCATTTATTTTTGATAATGCTAGGGAAATGACAACAGTCCAACAACATCTTCATTTTATGGTTTAAAGTTATTTATGTTAATGAAAAGAAAAGAAGAATAAAAAAATATAAAATGTAATGTCAATGCTGTAAAGGAAACGCTTCAACTAAATTTAAACAAACAGGTCATTTATTATATTTAGGTTGACCAAATAAGCAAATATATTACATTGATTTTACATTGTTTCCTCAAAAATTCCATCAAGACGCAAGAACCTAAACTGCCCTGGCCGTGAATGCTTGCGCATTGCGTTTTTTTGCTCGCAATTCACAGTTGGCCAAAAAACGCAGCTCTGGATTATACGCAATGCGGACGTACGCAACTTAGGATCAGCTTTTGTACAGTTTAATTCAAATAATAATGTTAAATAGATATCCATACAAAACGCTGTATACATTTCTTCAAAATAATACTATTAGAGGTCCCTGTTTGAAGTCCAAATGTGCATTAACCCCTTTAAGATGGGACCTATTTGGTCCCTATAGACCAAGCCCTAGTTTTCAAATCTGACGTGTCACTTTATGTGGGTATAACTTTTTAAGGCTTTTACTTATCCAACTGATTATGAGATTGTTTTTTCGTGACACATTAAGTACTTTAAGTTAGTGGTAAATTTTGGTTGATACGTATGTATTTATTAATGAAAAATTTGAAAATTTCTGTCTTCTAAAATTTCCCTTTTTTAGCAAATTTTACATGTTAGTCCATTTTATTCTGGACTGATGTTGACCAGGACAAATGTTAACTGGAAGGCAAAACATAAAATGTAATCCCCTGATTCTATAGATTTTAGAAATATCCCATATATGGTTGTAAAACAATATTTGGGTATACTGTAGGGGTCAGAAATGAAGGAGCAGCATTCGCTTTTTCTTTAGTGCATCTGGATTTAGTGCGCCATGTTGCATTTGCAGAGCCACCGGTTGTATCAGTAGAGTAAAATGCCCCAACAAGTAATACAATATCATAAACTACACCCCTTAAGGAACACATATACGGATATAGTGAGCAGTTTGACCCCACTGATGTTTGTCACGGGAGTTAATATGCGGGCTATCGTTAATGAAACTAATGTGAATATTAATTTTTAGTGCTGGAAATATTCACATTAGTTTCATTCACAAAAGCTAAACATAGTAACCGCCATGATTACTAAGCCAGCTTTTGTATGAGCGGAGAAAAAAAATGATAAACATTTAAAAGAAATACACACAGACACAATAGACACATTTTTATTTATTTTTTNTATATATATATATATATATATATATATATATATATATATAACATCTGCCTGAACTAAACTGTAGTCAGAAGCTGACTGAGTCAAAGGGCATCACCTCTGTATCAGTCCTATACTGGACAACCTATACTACCTTAGGCTGGTCAATCAGCTACCAGCCTTGTTTATCAATGTTTGTTTTGAACTAGTGGGTTAAGTCTCAATGGCCACAAATCATGTGGAAAGACCCTACAATAGTAACAAATGTTTATTGCTATATTATAAAAACAAAGACAACAAAGCAATGTAAGATAGAAAAAAGATTTACATGTTACTTGTAAAAATGGCAAGAACACATCTCAAACAAAGCAGTGGAAATGCAGGCTGACAGATAAAGTTGTCGACAGCTAGATGCTACAATCACAATTAAGAGTGAAGAATGGAAGATTCATTGAAGATCAGTCCTGGATTCTATGCTGGAATCTTATATAAGATGGGGTGTGACAGCCAGCTATTAAGGGATTGGCACACGATCTTCCTTTTAGTAATGACCTCATGGATCCCGGGTTCAGAAATGCTGTGTTGTTAAAGAATAGTTTTTTTGTTACGACATAGGTGAGNGTATACAAGTTTATCTCATTGTCAGAGTAACAATGCGCATTCAGGAGCATACACTCNTAGTGCGAGCTTGTTTTTTGGTGTACGAGTACCAGGTGCTGACACTTCACAAAGCCTTGCTTTACATAATTTAATATTTCCTAAATGAATTAATTCTATTATATTGTTTTGACGTATTCACTTTGCAACAAATGTGATCACATTATTCATAGCTACCATTTTCAGTATACATTACACTGTACCTTCCCTGTTCTACGCTCATATACCGCATACAGTATGTGAATAGGCTTCCAGAGGTACACTTTTATGGCCCTTTACATGTCTGCTCAAGATTTGCACCCAGGTGTATGTCATAGGTGCTGGTTTGTGTGTGCTTCTAGATCATCTCAATTGTATCCAACTGACTGGATCAAATGTTGGATACATTAGAGCTGTTCCTAAGTTGCGCATTGCGTCTATTTTTGATAATGCTAGGGAAATGACAAACGGCCAACAACATCTTCATTTTAAAGTTATTTAAGTCAATGAAAAGAAAAGAAGAATAAAAAAATATAAAATGTAATGTCAATGCTGTAATACAATATCATAAACTACACCCCTTAAGGAACACATATACGGATATAGTGAGCAGTTTGACCCCACTGATGTTTGTCACGGGAGTTACTATGCGGGCTATCGTTAATGAAACTAATGTGAATATTAATTTTTAGTGCTGGAAATATTAACATTAGTTTCATTCACAAAAGCTAAACATAGTAACCGCCATGATTACTAAGCCAGCTTTTGTATGAGCGGAGAAAAAAAATGATAAACATTTAAAAGAAATACACACAGACACAATAGACACATTTTTATTTATTTTTTTATGTTTTTATTTTTTTTACATTTTTTTACACAGATCTTGCACTTTTTCATTCACAAACAGCTGGTGTCACTATTCTGTCACTGATGCTGCGGGGGTGACAGATAAATGAGCGCTGTACATGTATGTACACGTATATATATGGCGTTTGGAAGGGGTTAAACAAAAAAGTGAAAAAAACCTTTGGATTCTAACTTTAAAACAATAAGAACACTCTATAGTTGCCTTGATTTCATTTATTATGACTAGACATTTAAGATTGGTGGGCTATGCTGTTTTCAATTACTTTATACGTGCTTTATATGTGCTTACTAAACCATAATTTTGTAGAGAGTTGCACTATTATATTGTTATCCTGACATTTAACTTATATAGTGTTTATGTGTGTCTCCTGCTTAATTTTTACATAAAACTTTCCTTCTTTATATTTTTCCAATAAACATTTTATGGTTGTTTTACAAAGTCTTCTGGTGCCTACTTCTGTTTAATATTTAATAATCATTGTAGCTTTCCTTGTCAATTCCCATTACACATCTACACCATTAAACGTTAACTCAGTAACTGCAGAAAAGGCTGGGGTTTGCCATTCCTATCTTATTGTCGTTCTCTTTGTACTGTAAATAACCGTACGTTGACCTTCATTAAAGTTACTAGTTCAAACATGTATCTCATCTTATTTTGTTTAATATTATACCTCAAGGCATAAAGGAATCACTATGGGTGGTCTTACCTTGTATATCACAAATTAACCTTTTAGGCACAGGTCATGTAACTGTGTGAAAATGAAATTTTTTTTACAGAAGAAAATCGAAAGTTCCTATGCACATTAGCTGTGGAAGATCCCTTGGCCTTTTTATTTTATTATGTAACAATCAGGGTTTAACTGGTGCACGTTTAGGTAATCTTTTAAGCTCTGGGTGACAGATCAGTGTAACCCTTAAAGGTTATATATGGATGTCTGTGTCTCTTGTAATAAATGACAAATTTGTGTAGTGTGTGACATATAGAACTATGCATATGTCCTGTTTGGCCCCAAAGAACATAATAAAATCTATCTTTTTAACATCCATCCATTTTAACATCCATCTGATTACAGGCATTTAAAACAACTTATTTCTGAAAGGCAGTGCTATAATTACAATGTGTGTAGGGGTGTGTAGCTACATCAGGGCCTTGATGTGAGGTGGGTCCATGGCTGCTCACCCTGTGCCCACAATAGAAATAACACAGTGTTGCCAACNTTTGCAAANGAATANCAGTCTCTGTACAAAAGNGGTGTGTCCTATGCAAATAAANGGTGTGTCCTTTAATTAGCGCCACCCATGTTTAGCGCTGCCAGCCAAACTATCAATTAAATTGGCTGATTGTCAAATTGTTAGTAAACTTATTATTTGTGAAAACAGTGAATATAAGAGTATAAGTACAATTTCTGAATTCTGTCTGCAATCACATGGCTTGACTTTAAGCATCAGGAAGGTGGGCAAACATTTCAGGGAGTCAGGGAGATCACTCACTCTTCATGAAGTCTCCCTGACATTCAGGGAGTGTTGGCAACTATTAGATACCAGTTAGCAGCAATAGAGCTATCTGATTCCTAAGAAGTGACTCTCCTGGTCTGTGTATTCTCCGTGAGCAGCAAGATCAGCACCCTGCACAAATAGCTACCNACTAGCACATTTGCTGGCAAGTAACGGCATAACAAGAGTTTCTTTCCCAGTTGTTTGCTGATACCCAGGGATACCCAGGATCTCTGGCTACAAGTACAGCAATATCTGCCAATTGAGCACAACACTGGATACTTATTTCTAAACATGTATTCATAAAANGTTTTATTCATTTTCAAGGAAAGGTTTTTATTGGCTTTACATTTCCTAAAGGAAGTTTTTACTTACTTTCATACAGAGAAAACATACAAACCTGTCTTAAGACATTTTAAAGGTTGGGAGATAGTTAATCCTAGTTCAAACATCAGCTGCTATTAAGGATTTCTTTTTCTCAATTTTCAGTTTACAAGTCGTCCATCAAGACTAGCATTTTTGGCACATCATGAGCGCAGGATAATTACATGGCAGTTAAGAGCTCACACTTCTTGTCACTTTACCATAAAGCCTTCCTAATGCTGTAATATCATTGATAACATCACAAGACAACACTGAAGTGTCTACCGGCTATATCATTTGAACCAGCAGTTAACAAAGAGAACACAACTTTCATTAAACATACAACCTTTCTGTCAGTAAAAACTGATAGTGATTTTGATAAGAAGGTCTAAATTCTGCTTATGTTTCCCAACCTTTTTTTCAAAGATAATACCCTTCAAGCTATGAATTGGCTATGAAATATCCTCTTTATTTTAGACATAGTTAAGATTAAATACGTAGATAGCTAATCCTATTGTATCCTAATAGTTGCAATAGTGTCATTGTTAAACATTCGCTGTAAGAGATATATTTGAATTATGTGCCCAAATAAATCTTGGAAAGTTTTTCTTTACATTTAAAGACCTTGTGAAATGTAATACTATTTGTAATACTATTGGGCTGGAAACAGACTTGTGATGCAGTTGCAAGTATATAAAAGGTACATAAAATCTTACAAAGCTAAAAATTCAGCCAGTATTTATAATAGTGGAATTATTGGTGACCAGAAGTCACATGNTCTGGCTGCTAGGCATATTCTGGTTGCTAGGCAATGAGAATGCCATTTTGTGACCACTAGAAGGAATCACTGTAAGTGATTATCACTAAAACGAGACTGGATCAGCTAGAATTTATCGGTCAGTCTCCCTGTTAATAGCGCCAGTAACCTTCTGTTCTTGCCACTTAATGGAAGNGAGGGAAGCCTAGGCCCGAGATGTAATAAATGGNAGGCATGGACCAGGCTTCCCCCCTCTCTTCCTTCTTCCTTAAAGTAATTTGCATGGGGGGCTTAGTAGCCAATAGTAGCAGTCCAGGGTGGGGGGTGGGTGGGGTTAGGGCAGGAAGTAGAATTAGGTCAGGCAGGAACTTTCCTCATTCTTTTGCAGGTTTTTCCCCTCCCTTCCTATTTTCTTTTTCTGCTTCCTTTCTCTTCTTTTTCTGTCACTTTTTCTCTTTTTCTTGCAGCCACGGCATGGTGTGGCGCTAGCAGTGGGGGTCAAATGGGGTAGGTTCATGGTTAGAATGTTATGTTAAAGTGTGACCATTGGTTCTTTAGGCTTATTAGTTAAACAGGGAGGTAGTCNGTATGGCTTGCCCTCGGAGGTTGGCATCCCATTGTGAATGGGATTGTCTTTAGGTGCTTAGAAATGAGCATTAGAAATGCTATTATGGTCACAGATATTTAGGCTCCCCTTTAGTAAGTTGGTAAGTATACCATGTTAACCCCTGACCTCCACTGCTTCGGGTGCCTACCTTCTACAGTAACCAAATGATATAGTCCAGGGGGGTGAGGGTATACGGGGGTATGACATACCGGCACTTCTCCCACTGTTGTAATGAAAAATGTCAAATCTCCATTGACTTCTATTATTTTCTATGTTTCCATACCACCACTTCTGAATGTCCATACCCCCACTTCTAAATTTCCACTTCGACATACAGGAGAATCTGAATGGTTGCCATAAGCAACATCCCCATTTCTCCATTTCCACAGTTTCGTAAATGCAGGTCCTNACTCCACTTCCTGTGCCTGAAGCCAAGCCTGTTCCCACAATCCAGTGAACACCGGGCTCTTANTAACTTTGCACCTGGGCCTTTGATTACTCTTAAGAGTAAAAGGTATAGTGAGGTATAGTCCCTCACTCCTTCTCCCTCCTTGCATTGTTTGCCACCACAGTTTTACAAACTGTAAAGCGGCATACAACAGGCGAGCTATACTTCACTTGAAACGGAGAACTCAACAAAGGAGCTGCTTCTGTAATGCCAACCAGAAGTGGCCCTCTGTGATCAAGTGTAGTACCTGACGCTGATGAGGGTGGTGTGAGCCCCTCTTATGGGCAGTATGAGCTAGGTCCTCTGGCTATCTGGCTGAGAATGCTTTGAAAGCCGGGAATTAAGTGCCCCTGGTTTAGGGCAGGCCAGGGTTGCCCGAAAAACAAACATTGTGTGGCACCCATTTCAGAGCACTATGTGCCTTTTGGCTGAGAGGGAGAATTTTTAATCCTTCTGCCTGGCCATTAGCCCGGGGCTGTATCCACACATGTTTTGTATGTCACCCCTCACTTTTCTGTCACTTTTTTCACAGATTTTCGTCTCGGGTAGCTCTTATGGGCTCCTGCCACGATCTAGGGGAGAGATGTCTGGCCATCTGGTTCCTTCTCTCCCTGACCTATTTGCTTCTGCCTTTCCATGGGGAGTTGGCAGAGCATGGTTCATTGGGTGATCCTATTGGGCATCCTATGTATTTATGAGTTCTTGGATGACCATTTAAGTGATCCCATGGACATGTTGAGGGTTCCCTTAGCTTAGGCGATGGGGACCCACTTGGCCTTNGCTGCCCTGGTGCCCTGTAAGGGTACAGGGTAGCTGAGGAAGGATGGAGCTCTTCTCCTTTAAGAGAGAGTTCTAGCNGAGCCCTGTGCACTGTTTTGTGTTGAGCAATTGTTGCACTTCACGAGTTAAAGCCTTAGTAAGAGGATAACTCTAATCACAGAGTTTTCCCTCAATAAATCNTTTAATTCCTTTTTTGCAGAGGACACAACCCCCCTCTGTGTGACCAAATGGTTCTGTGTTGCACAAGTAACATCAGTGTGTATTTCCAAATACATAACCCCTCCAATGCTGGCAAAAATTAATGGCATATGTGATATTAACTAAAGCAAACATCCAACTTTACATAAGACTGAAATCCTTTAGGAAAGGAATCTTATAACATTGCTTCCCAAAATTGTACACATGTTATATCTATATAAGGGTGACGTTTCTAGAAACTTAAGGGCTCCTACAGTGATCAGAAATTATTTTATATACAAATATAAAATCCTTCTTTTACATTCAGAGAGAAATTGCAGGTTACAAATGACAAACCCCCCATTGGAGTGTTTGTATCCCGCATATTTGCTGATGTCTGAAGCTTATCCACGTCCACGGATCCCTTTATCTGGTTTGACCTAGGTATAAAACAACAGGATACCTCAGACCACAGAGGCCTTCCTCCTAGTAAATCTGTTTCATTTAAGTCCTTCTCTGTAGAGGACACAAAACCTGTGCAAACCAGATGGTCCTGTGTTGCAGAATGTAGAAATGTGTCCTTTTAAATATTTAACCACTTCAGTTCTGGCAGAAAAGTAATATATTGGATTAGTAGGGGCATACGTGATCTTCAAATCATCCAACCCTACCAATGCTGACACTCCTCTTTCCTAAANAGCAGAAGTGCCTAATCTTCATACTCTGTCCTGCCAACAGATTGTGTACCAGGTTGGATCCTCTGGAAACAGAATTCTGTCCAGGTACTGTGGTTCTCAGATCAATGGACTATNTAGTCCATTGATCTGCCACTGTACAGATTTGGTGTAAAACTATAAATTCTATCTCGAACAAAATATGCCTTAATTTCTGAACTATGTATTTTACTCTTCTTTCTTTAAATTNATAACAAAGCGATACTTGTATTTTACTTTACAAAAAAAATGTAACCACAATTCCAATGTCTTTATTCAGTCTGTGAAACAATATATAGCTCACAGACAGAGTAGAATATAGCTGTAGACACATGAATCATTTTCATAAATGAGTGTAGAAAGAAGTCAGGCCAGGGTACATAGAAGGTTACACATATTAGTGAGATAAAATCCTCATTAATTCTTCTTAATGTCACTTCTTGAAGGGTGTAGTCTTAGCTTCCATAAAACAACCTTTGCTGAACACTTGCACATGGTATAAACAAAATATATTTTTTCGGTGTTACCAGAAAAGTTATGCAGTATAGGTATAGGTATATATTTTAGGAAATTAAATTAATCTTAAAGTAGTAATAATATGTCAGTGTGGTTTGCTAATGGAATTAAAACAATAGTCAACATCACCTTCACCCCATAATGAATGATGTTGCCTTGAGCACCAACATATTTCTAGTGATTTGTCAATTGTCAAATGCATTTGGGACATGGAATGAGGCCTTATTTAAATTGAAGNGTACAATTGTACATTTTCTATTTCTTAGTGTATTATATATGTAAGGTGTCATATACAATAATTTATTCATTCATTAAAGTCAACATAACAATTAACTCTTATCACATCTGTATCTAAAATCTTTATAATGTTTATGTGATGACAATTTGGGAGAAATATATGAATATATAATTGCTTTCTTATTTACAATAATTATATTACATGAATCATATTATTCTGTATATGAACAGAATCATGCAGATATTACAATATCTCAATACAATAGAATTATGGAATTGTATAGTACATGGAATCCTATAATGGGATGGAGTGGTTTAGAGGGAAAGTCTGCCTTCCTTCATATGATACAAAGATATTGAACAGGTTATACAGACCAGTGGGGAATTTACTAAGCGTCCAAAATTTTTAAATGCCAACTTTCCAAATCAATGCAAACTCGACAAGGCAATTAGCATTTTAAAAACGAGGTGCTCTTCCCATCTCCTCATGGAAAAGACCTTGAGAAAGATGGAACGGCCTATCGAAACGCGTTGGTTAGGTGTGGTGCATCGGTATACAGTCTAAGCCCTGCCATTACACAAGTACTGGCTTAAGGACNCNTACNTCTAAACCCACGGTTCTCAAACTGTGCGTCGGGACCCCAAAGTGGGTTGCGCCCACATCTGCATGGGGTCGCGACTTCCTCAGAGACCATCACCCAGCTGCACGCCCAGCACTATGGAACCATGCCACTGTGATACATATACTTATCGCTGTTTAAAATGATAATCTGATGTCATGGTGAAAAATATCACCAGCGTGTGATTTATAAATATATGCAGGTATTGTTCCGCAGTAACTTGCTGGGGTCGTGTCAGATGGAGTCCCAGTTAAAATAGTTTGAGAACCCCTTATCTGGAAAAGGTGGAAAAGGTTTTTGTATGTCCCATCTGGGTTATACAGTCCAGTTTTCTTTAAGCAGTGG
>JABWIB010010621.1:4252-15341 GCA_016617825.1 Platyplectrum ornatum | reverse complement strand
GGTTCTATGGGTAAAGAGTTCATGTGAAAGCTCTCTGTACTGACCCCTAATGTATATATAGATGGTGATCATATCACCTCTTAGACGCCTCTTTTCTAAAGTAAACATGCCTAAACTTGCTAGCCGTTCTTCTATGCAATATGCAATGTGTCTTAAAATATGTAATTTATCTTCACACTATGGGGCCAATTCAATCTGGCGGCAAGTCTTTTTATACGCGACTCTACTGTAAATTATGAGACTAATTATTTTTTCCATATTTATGAAAGCATTGTGTATTTATATCATGAGTAAATTGTTATATATTGAGACCTTACTTCTGCCTGGAAAATCCATATCATAACTTTAATAATTCACCTAGAGCCATGGCTGTCTGCTGCAAAGGAAGACAGTGATTGTGACTTCCGTAGCATGAAGCTTTATGCCTACATGCACCACATGATGTCATGACACTGTAATACAGATGTAATAGAGGAAACAACAGGAGCCGACAAAGGGATTGCAAAGGGACCCTAACAGGTAGGGTTCATTTTAATAACATTTATTCTCCCTATCCAGGTAATAATTTAGTCCAGCAGGCTAGGTCTTGTTCTAATTGACGGATAAGTGGGGAGAAATTGGCTTTATACAGCAGGTCATATTACTTTGTAATTTTGATGCCAAGGTATTTAACTGAACCAGTTCTCCAGGCAGCTGTAAATTCAGCTGCAATAAGTGCTTTACAAGGGTTGGGAAGGTGGAATGGGATGTGCCTCNGATTTTTAGTTATTAAGTTGATATTCCTCATCCCCCACCCGTATGCCTTGGATGTCTGGGTTATATCTATATATACAGCCTCAATGACAGGCGAAAATCAGGAACTTATCAGGAGTTAAATTGAGCCCCATTCATGATGTAGATTGAAATTTCAGACCTGATGCTATTGGAGAGCACAGGAAAAGCCATAAGATTGTAAAATAAGTGTCATACAGCTTTTTCAGCGTCAAATGCCAGAACTAGAGAGGAAAGGGCAGATTTGTTCTTTGATCTAGTGTTATCCAAAGCCTTTTGACATGGGATGAACCCGACCTGATCCAGATGTATCAAGTCAGGGAGAATGGAGTTCAACCTGTTTGCCAGGATCTTTGCAAATAGTTTTAGGTCCGTGTTTAATAGTGGGATGGGCCTATAGTTATCCAGAGGCTCCTCACTGGTTTTGGCAACGTTTCATTTGCCAAACGCCACTAGAAAAACTTTGCATTTGAAAAGTGACAGTAATGGTGGAGTGATCTGACCATGGGTTGGTGTGGATATCCATTGTTATCAATAACAGCAGAGAGGCACCAGTGCAGCCTAGGCGCATGTTGATGAGCCAGTAGGTGTTGTCAAGAGGGATAGATAGGATAAAGTGAGTAGGATGACTAGGCACCTCTGTGAGAAGGATGAAGGGGCATCTCTGGAATAGTGCAAGAGAACGATGACTGTGCATCTCAGTGGCAGTGCAGGTAGTCATGCTCTATGGGAACACCTGCTAGGGAGGAAAGAGAGAGGATAAAGGGGAAAACATATACATACTAAAGGCAGAGATCATGGTGCAAAGTAATTTGCAAGAGAAATCTTCTGTGGAGTTAGGGGGGGCAAGGAGTGCTTCTCCTCTGGCTGAGTAGATGTAAATCCCTGATCCGAGGGCCCAGATCTCTGTAGATGCATCAGGAAATCTTTGCCTTTTCTGGGGTCTCTGATAAGGACAGCTTTGCTTCGAAGATCAATTTAAATAGGAAGTTCCATCTGTAGCAGATGCCTTGGCCATGCAGGGTCCTAGTGAGCTGTCAAATATTAATTTAGTAAATTGCAGTTTGGCACCATTGTGAAGGATATGTGGTTTGGTTCTAGTGGCAGCCATTATGTGTTCCATGTATTTTAAGTTAAGAAAGAAAGGAATGTCGACATCACATGGTGGTTCAGTATCCCTTGATTTCAGAAGGAGAGCTCTGTGGGCTCTTTCTAGCAATATAGATATAGAGCTGGAGAGACCCTGTAAGTGTCTAGTGTCTATTTTTTACATTTTTAACTTTGTTCTAATATTTTTAGTCATTTGTTTTAATTATATCTGTCTGTGTGCATCTTCCACTTTGGGATTTTNTCATTACTGACCTTTCCCTGGTTCCTTCCCTGAGATGCATGGAGACAGGTAAGGCCTCTCTCCCTGGAGCTGCTGTCCATTGAGTTGTTCCACCATACAATAGAAGAGAGAAGTCCACTGGCAGAAGGTCCACTGGCTTATGGCTGGATATTGCTTCAGGGGCTGATCAATGCAGACCACAGGGCCGGGTCCAGAGAGCAGTAAACTGCAACTCTCAGTGGTGGGGTAGATCAAAGGACTCCTTAGTCACTGGAACCAAGAAGACGTAGAAGCAGGAGACAGGGCACAGAGGGCACAGGTGGCAGTAGTAAAGACAAGGCCCACTACACTGGATGGCATCGGAGGGGGTAATCTAGGCAAACAGAGCCCACAGAAGCTAGAGCCACTCATTTAGGGAAGGTGAGTATGCAGAAGGCCAGAGGCCTGGGGGGATCTTGCAGGTTTCACACCCTGGGAAGTGCACCCATTGCAGCTTCGATGCCTCTGTGCACTGGTCAGGGGGGTGCTCCAGCATTAAGTATGGACCCTGGAAGATGGCAGTCCCTAGATAGAATGGTGGGTCAGCAGATTTAGCACAGAGGAATACGGAGCTCTCAGTGAACACGTCTGACCTTGAACTGCGCCAAGCCATGCCCCCAAAAGCAATTATATTACATTTTTTATTTGCTATATTTACGCACAAAAAAGAGACTATAATTAGGTAAAAATTGCTTCAATATACCTTTGCCAAAGACACACATGAGTCACGATTATCCCTGTTATCACTAGAACATAAAAGCACTGAATCTGGAAAAATGGTGTTTACAGTCAGTGAAATTTAAATGACGCTGCAATTACAAATGTAATCATTACAATTATTACAGTGAGTTTTCCCACAATGTTTCCATTCATGTTTTGATGAACTTTCCAGCAAATTTGTATTTGGTCAGGCTAAATATATGTCTTTTCATTTCTTTTGGCAATGGCTATAGATGTCACATACTGGATGAAGATGTCCCTTACTGGGATACATAAGGTTTCCGGATAGATGTCACTGGATGAGGGGATACATAAGTAATCTATATAACTTTAGACATGCATGTATATTGTATGTATAACGTTTGTTCCATTCCTTATGTGTACATTGCTGTCACATAGCACCAAGCCTAGTAATTAAACTTAATGAATTCTTCCTGTCAAGGCGAATATATAATATCTGTCAGGATGTGATGATAAGGAACAATTAATAACATTGGCATGTGATAAATTAGGATATTAGGTGTTGGAACAGCATGTCTTCTGCAATTTCAGATATCCTCAGTGTTTATGTTCACTGAGCATATGATAAAATACCACACCCTGACTAAGCCAATTTACCTTAATACAGTAAACAAGAAAGACAGACAATTGGTTATTGCCAGTCTTTATTAGTTATCACTTGGCTGCCTATAAAAACAATAAACAAACAAATGGTATTAGGTGGACTACTCTTATGTGTGGCAGACCACACAACAGCCAATTAACATGTGTGATTAAGGCCTTAGCAAAACCCTTATGCATAAGATATATAAAAAATGTTAGATGTCTGCAGCGCTCCCAGCTGCTCGGATAATCACACCGGGGTTGTCTATCCACAACCCCAACTTAGCAATCTTTATACAATCTGAAATGTGATTACAGTATGAGCGCTAGTCGCCAATGCAAGAGTTCGCCATTGTTTTTATTTAAGCTTATGGGTACACACCAGCGTGAATTCTCTGACCACTGACACAACAATAAGACAGCAGCATGGGAGTGAGATGAAGGGAGTAATTTATGCAAATCATGACCAAAGTCCCACCTCCAGCACTATAAAAATCATTATTTTACTATGGATTGGCGGGGCTTTATGTAATTAAGTCCTGACCCATTCATAGTAAAGATCAGGCCTGGAGGCAGTGATTTTTATTTTGCCTCAGCCTAAGTCCAGGGAGAATTTCTGACTCTCCTGGGCTCCCAGGAGAATTTCCTTAAATTCAGGGGTCTCCAGGAAATTCCTTGGAATGTCAGAAACCATGACTTTGGGGTATATTTACCAAGCACGGATAGTTTCGCAGAAAGCAGGGACTAAATCCAAGACTCCATAAATCTTGGCCCATGCAGTCTCCCATTCCATCCACCCACCACCTGTTCTATGAAGTGCCCACCTCCTGCTGGAGGTCTCATCACTCACATCAGTATCACCCCACAGGAGCGAGACCCTAATTCACAACTGCATAGATATTTTGTCAGCGGCCAATTACCCTACCAGCATGTTTTTACCCTACCAAGACATTCCCGTGCTTTGAGAAAATGTCCACACGGGAACCAGCAATGGCCAGTACCACCACCAACCATGGTTGCTGGGCCACTATGTATTGAAGGGTGGACGAGTGGCAAGGCTTTTAGTATCTATGATCTGTATAAGGGGGAAGACAGATGTTTTTTGTTTTTATTTTTCATTTTATAAAGAATATTTCACTTCTTCATATATATGAAGAATTGAAAAACATTAATTTACATAAATAAATGCCATAAAATAGCAATTAAACATATATTTAATGGTCACAATAAATTTTGATTACAAATTTTAAGTAAAAAAGTTTATACAGAAAAAAGAAGGGATAGGGAAGAAGACACATAACTATAGTATATACACAAAATATCATATATAACTTATTCTCTTATAGTACAGCCCGAAAAAGAATATACAGTAGATAAAAATCCAAATGNAGACAAAAATCATGATTCAACTGGTGTTTTAAGTAAATGAATAGAAAAGAGTCAGAATCCTCCATAGATAAAACCAATGCTTCTTCTTCACTATACATATGTATACGTATGTACCACACTATACGTATGGTACATACTACTGCCACGGGAGCCAAAACTACTGCCAAGGGAGTATTATATACTACTGCCAAGAAGAACATGTAGAAGTAGAAGATTGTATTGTAAGTAGAAGTATTGTGTTGTAAAAATTACTTTTTTTTAATATCTAATGGAGATCTGGTCCAGTAGAGGACAGATAGAGCTCTGAGATCTGGAAAAGGCGAGATTCAATAATGCAGCTGAAGATATTTATAACAGTCAGAGGAGCCTAGGCCAAATCTATCTCTAATGGCAGGTAAGGGAAACAGTACTGATAACATAAAGAAACTCCTGTTTGCCCACAAGGAACTCATTAAGCCTGGGACCAATTTAAGAATAAGAAAGGTAAGGAAACGAAAAGGTACCAGCCCCCATGGAAGACAATGTACCATCCCAGACCTTCAAATAGTCTTGATTAATTGCATTAATCGGGGGAGGTCCACAGTAAATTCAATAAGGAAAATTTTGGACAAAGTTCTCTCCACCTCCACCCAGAGTTTCTGAGAGGCATTTGTGCCAAGAGGCATGCCGTCTGATATATGGTTAATTCAGGAAGGGCCAACCCCCCTACCTATTCCTTAGTAACACCATTTTTGTATAACCCAATCTAGAAGGTCTACCTCTACAAATAAATTTAAGCAGAGTGAAATTTAAACATGTGAGACATATCACATATGAGACTTGGGAAGAAGTTAAGGAATGGTATGAAGCAAATTTGGGGAGTAAAACCGCTAAGCGACCTAGCCAGGATACCTCGTATGGCAAAGGGTATGTAGTAACCTCAGTAAGGGAGGAAAATTAATCTCCAACATCTTGGCAAACTGACACGCAATATAATTTCCCAAATATGTTTAACATTGATTATTCCAGGAATATGAGTATGTTGCAAAGTAATAAGGGAGGGTCCAATGTTATAGGGAAGGCCTTCCGACTTGCAAGTGTTAAGCTTATACAGAAACACGTATCTAGAAACATGATTGTTAAAGACCCTAGAATATAAAGCTACAATAGAATGGAGCATTTGTGCTTGAAAGCTGAATTTTAACAAGGCATATATACGCAATGGAGCCTGTCGGATACTTTTTCGGCATCTAAAGGAAGCAAAACAACCTCAGAAGCTTTTGATATTGAGATTAGCTTAGAACTTCTTTGTAAAACCATCTGGGCCAAGCGCTTTAGAAGCTCCCAGAATCTCTGTGTAAATTTCAGCCAGTAAAAGTAAAAATATATGAGCATTAGATCAGTTACTTACTAATCTGCTTTATATATGAAGCAAATCAGCACAAAAAGGATAAAGGCGTAAATTTACTAAACTGTTGGAAAAGGGGGATAATGCCCATAGCAACCAATCCGATTTGAGCTCTCACACATTCTCCAATATGTAAAATGAAAATATACAGTATATTTTCAAACTAAATTTACATTTTAACCACTGGTTTAAGCTATTCTGATGGAGGACTTTTAGTTGTTTGTAGTACTNCATGTTACCTACGCCCATGGTTGCCAACTCTCCCTGAATATCAGGAAGACTCCCTGAAAAGTGGCTGGTCTCCCTGACTCCCTGAAGTGCTGGATAATCTCCCTGATGCTGATTCAGTTGTGTCCTATTTCTATAAAGATAATGAAGTCAGTGGTTCTCCTATTTACAATAAATATTATTTACTGACAATTTAAAAAACAATAAATACTGATGCAGCTATTTTTATTGTGAAATAGTTCTCATGGCAGAGCTAGACACACCCATGGGTGGAGCTATCCACAGGACACACCCCTTTGGTGGCACAAGTTACACCCCTTTTGTGCAGCGCTTGTTACAATCTCCCTGAAATCCATTTGCAAAAGTAGTCAACCCTGCCTACGCCTGATGTAGTAAAACCTAATNAATATTATTTTTATTTTTTATTCTTTTATTTTTTTTTCCATGACATTAAGCTCATTACAATTTTTTCATAGTATTTCATAGTTAATGAATGGAGACTATGTAAATATGTGCTGCTCATATACTGCAAAGGAAATTAATGATGTGCAGATAAATTTATCATGGATCATGTTGTGTTTTTAAAATCCCCCCCACCCCATAAAGTTGACATAATGTTAGTGGACACTTACCTGACCCAGCTGTCTTTTTCTTTCTCTACTGTGTTCTACTTTCCATCCTCCCCATTTCTTTGCCTCTTCTCTGCATCTCCCCCCATGCCACTGCTGTTCTGTCCTGTCTCTTACTGTTCCATTCTACATTTAAAGTAAATAATAAAGCACTGTTAGGGTTCACATTTAAAATGAAGGTTGGGGTTAGGTACTGTTGGGAATAAGTTTAAGATTAGTTTTAGGATTTCCCAGTCACTCAGGTGGATAAAACAAAGGTCTTTACTTTAGGATACAGCATACAGCAGTCTGGTCATCACAAACAGCAGGTACATGCAGCATAATGTTCAGGCTCCAGTTGTCCCTAAGCTAACCCAGACCCCCCGGCCTATCACTTGGGCAGCTTGTCCGCCATCAAGAGTCCTGCCTTCTCAGTCTGGAGTCCTTTTACCTGTATCCCACAGGTGCTGCTTAATTAGCACTTCATTGACCAGCCCAGACTGTGCTCCTCTCCACATTAACCCCATGTGGAGAGATGCCTTTGCCACAATTAGTTTTAGGTTTAGAGTTAGTATTAGGGTTAGGTTTGGTATTAGGGTTAGTGTTGGTGTTAGCATAATCGTAAGGTCGACTACAGAACACGTCAATATTATGTNATTTAAATTCTATCCACCTGTTGACCATATACACATTCCGATAGAGTAGGTTTGACTTGATAAACCTGTCTGCCATGTGAAGTCAAAAGGATAACTGTTACATACACATATATGTAGTTATTTACTGTTTTGCTATTCTCATAGAGAAAATAGCAATTTATGGGCAGAAGGGAATATAATCTCTATCCATAATATCTGAGGCCTTTGCATGGTTTAGGTTTTTGCATTTAAGATTGTATAGTCTGACAAAAGAGGTAGTTAATATTCATTGATGTCCTATTGAAGACTAATTTTTAATAGTGTGAACAGAACTATAAATATAAATAATGATAAGTGTACTGAATATTATCAAACTGTCCCAGTAATAATAGTGTAAATATGTATGTAATATGTATGTAATGTGTGGAATGTGGCGTTTGTGGAGAGAGGGAGATATCAGGTAGGAGATGAGGAATTTAGAAAACAATGGAGCAGAGAAGAAGCAAATGTTAGAATCTGTAGGTACAGGGCATTTTACTGAAACAATGGTCAGTGTAATCAGCACACACAATGAGCACATTGTTTTCTAAAGTAACTTTAGAAATAAAGAATACATGTATTTGAAAAACATAGGTATTGCTGTGATTCTAGTTGTAAGTGCTGGGCAGAAGGCAGTGCAGTTAGCAATAAAATCTCCATTTGGGCATAGTACTGATGAGCCAAGAAGTTCCTTGTCCTTCTCTTACCCATGGTGCCGGTCTGGTCGCAGAGAAGGGTAACACAGGGTTTTGTTTGATCCGGGTCCAGGGTGTGTTTGGGCCGGGTCCTGGTCCAGAGGGTTATGGTGGGTGTAATTTTAATTAATATTTTTATCCAAGGCCATAGTCACCCAACCCTTTTTAGCGTTACGTCTTAAGGTGGCCATTCACAGGCCGAATTTCATCCAAAACTCACGATATTCGTGAGCTTTGGAAAACAATCGGTCCATGGATGGACACGAAAAAAAAACCCCAACAGCGACCAAACACCGGGAAACGTAAACAAAAGACATTGGTAGTCAAACAGATTTTCCAATTGATCTCCGATGTTCGTTTGTTTACAAAATAATAATAAAAAAAAAATACCTGTAAAAAAAAAAAGAAATAAATTAAATTAAAATGTGCTCACCCTTCTTCGCTGGGCACCAGCGGGGCGCCAGCACCCTTCTCCCTGTGGTGCGGCGTCTCTGTCCTGCATGGAGAGGACGCTGTATATGCGTTTTTAGGTATATTTTTATATTCCCCCATTGGCCATCATGGGAACGACATCGTTCCGTGGATGGCCACCTTAATTTTTACATGGTTGTGCCTGCATCTCTGGAACTGAATGCAATTATGTTGGGCCTCATATCAACACATATCAAAAACTGAAACACCTTTAGAAAACAGAAACCCATTGTCTGCATGGGCTGCAAACTACTGTGAAACATGGCTATTGTAATAATGAGGTAACATTTTTAAGATTTAGTTAAAAAAAATTGTATAATTATTTTTTGTTTTGTATGTGGTTCTTTTAATAACCCAAAGCCAAACCCCTTTGTATTGGATTTGCACCGCTTAATGTAAGAACAACTGCTAACTGCTGCTGACTGTGATATAGAACTCTGCTAGTATCTGCTGGTAGGGAATCTCTTGTTCCTATTCATGTTCTTTATTGCTGCTTTTTATGTCCATTATGTATATAAAATAAATGTATGCTTGATATATTATATCATTTTATCTATGAGTTTTTGGAGGCAAAGAAAGAAAAGAGAGGGTTGCTTAGATGAAATCTGATAAGGACTTTCAATCAAGGGTCTGCTTATTTTAAATNAAATGTATTTATTAATTATTTATATTACATTGTACTTTGTACTGACTTTTTGTCTGCATAGTTTCAGTGCAGGTTATTCATTCAGCTAGAAATTTTCTCCCGTTGAACAAAACAATTTCTTAATCTTCTTGACTCAATGAAGACCTTTATGTAATGTGTTAATATTGCACAACTTCTACAGCCAAATAAACACCTTTCTTTAAAGGCAGCAAGTCCTATATGTGTGTCCTTATTTTCTGCATTCATTTCAGATAATAGCATTGAATTGTTCATTGACTTCTATGAAGGCTGTGTGAACATGAATAACTTATATGCATGTGTGGGTAAAACAAGACATCATTTTCTAGTTAATTGGTGAACCTCACGTTTTGTGAGCGAAGGGAACGGTGGAAAGCTCTTCATTTAGTCACACACGTGAATAATAAGCTGGAAATTGTTGCATACTGAATGTGGCGAGCAAAGTGCTCAGAGGTACAAATAATGTGGACATTGATGTGTGTGTTCTAACGCTATGTCATTAAAAGATTAGAAATGCAACATTAGTGTCTACCTTGTATATTCATTTTCAGCGATTCTGGCTTCTGTTTTGTCACAAATTATTCAAAAATGTTCCCAAAATGTAATCCAACTAACAGATACCTGGTACAGTAAGTGTTGGATGTGGTTTGCTGTGCGGAACAGCCCATCTCTGTCAGGGTGAAAGAATACATCCAGTCATATAAGAATCCNTGACTTAAAAACTATTGCATCCCTGCCTAATTACCAAATAGTCACAATAACCCTCCACTTTCATTGCCCTAACCTTAACCCTCCCCACAGCCTAACCCTAACCTTTCCCTTCCATAGCTTAGCTCTAACCCTCACCTTCAACATTCCATCCCCTCTGACACAACCACAATCTCACCTGAGCAAGGCTGTCATCAGGTAGCGGACAGCCAGGCCCAGAGTAAACGGAGGCCCGGAGTGAGTGGGGGACAGCACTATGTAACTGGTGAGCAGAAGAGGGAATGCAAATAAAAAGCTTTCTTCCATCTGTGTTCCCTCTGTTGTTGCTGCAGGTAAACTCGCTTAGACGCAAATAATGGTCATGACATCATGAAATCTCGGCTTGAACTGACGGTGGGCCTGATAACAAGTGACACTAAAAATAAAAGGGATAGAAATACAGAAGTTCACACTTACACTTCTGGCCGTGGACTAGCAGAATATAACAGGTCCAACAGATGTATGTCTTAGCTGACTTTAAGATATACAAACAAAAACATGTTCCCCAACTCAAATATCTTAAAACCATTGAAGACACCCTGTCACTGCCATATAATTACTCTGTCACCGCCATATTATTACCCTGTCACTGCCATTTAATTACCCTGTCACTGCCATTTAATTACCCTGTCACCCCATATCATTACCCTGTCACCGCTATATCATTACCCTGTCACCACATATCATTACCCTGTCACCGCCATATCATTACCCTGTTACCCCGTATCATTACCCTTTCACCGCCATATCATTACCCTGTCAC
>JABWIB010010616.1:0-10540 GCA_016617825.1 Platyplectrum ornatum | reverse complement strand
AGATAGATAGATAGATAGATATGAGAGAGATAGATAGATAGATAGATAGATAGATAGATAGATAGACAGATAGATATGAGATAGATAGATAGATAGATAGATAGATAGATAGATAGATAGATGGATAGATGGATAGATAGATAGATAGATAGATAGATAGATAGATAGATAGATAGATGGATGGATAGATGGATGGATGGATGGATGGATAGATAGATAGATAGATAGATAGATAGATAGATAGATAGATAGATAGATAGATAGATAGATAGATAGACTCAGCATCAAATCACTGGATAAGCATTTCATATTTACATATAATACAACTCGTTAAATATGAGTGAAACAAAGATTATGCACTTGTAAAAACACAATTATCATCATGTCAGAGCTTCATACCTGAGTTTTATAGGAGATGCTCACAGGAAAAAAACAGTTTTAAGGCATAATTTTCTTTTTAGTTCTGTGATGACAAGAGTATGTTAATGGGAAATGACCCAGGGCCATACAAATTACAGGCAATCACAAATCAGTAATGAGCTGTTTTACAAAGATCAAATAGACAAATATTCAAAGTAAAACGTCTAGGGATTGCATAGAAAATTTTGACTTCAACACTAAGGTGGAAGTTGCGTTTACATACACAGATATATAAAAAAAACAGTATTTTTATAATTATTAATCATCTTAAAAGTCAGTGTAGCTGTAATAATATTTTACAACATCTGTCCAAAATATATAATAATAATAAGTATTATTATTATTATTATTGTTGTTACTATTTTTTATTAATACTACTATTTTATAATAATTATTATCATCATTATTTTATACTTATATCTTATTTGAATTTATCATTATTTGTCGGAAGCATTTAGTTTATGTTACAAGTAATGACATTATTATTGTTACTGGTCATCTGATCGCTTATTATTATATTTTTATACAATAATACATTTCCCTAGCTAGACTCTTATTAACCTTATAAAAGGTACACTTCAAATGAATTATTCTTAAAGTCACTGACAAAGTATCTGCAAAGCGACAGTATATTTATGTGTGCAAAATACTCATCTGTAAAGACCTGTTTTATCATTATCTTTTACTGATATAATAGCATAATACATTGCATGACATTGTATTTCAAGCATTAGTGTAAAATACATATTCTTCAAATAATAGAAATTGTAGTTGCTTATGAAGACACATTCCAAGGCTCAAAGTACACTTTAAATATTTTGTAGTTGATGACTACAGATTTTGTAATAGCTACTGAACCTGTGCAGTTATGGATTAAACGCACTGTGGTCAGTATTGCTCTTTGTACCTCTGAACTGGGGCCCCAAGCCCATGATCCATGCTATCAAGGGTCCCCATTCTGAGATTGCTTGCTTTACTCCAGCTATAACAACTACTTCCCTAGCCACAGCGGATTACTATAGTATATTAGCATGCATGGCTCTGTGTATAATGTTGTTGGAGAGTAATGCGAGTAATGCAATCTGAAGTATTCTACACAGAGCCATGCTTAATGTATTGTATTGGTTCTGTATCTGAAGCTGGTAGGGGAGTAGTATATGCAAGAATAAGGCAGCAATGGAACAGCTGATCCTGAGTTGCGGCGCAGTGCAGGCGTTTAATCCTGAGCTGCATTTAATCCTGAGCTGCATTTAATCCTGAGCTGCGTTTAATCCTGAGCTGCGTTTTTTTGGCCAAAAAATGCAACTGTGAATTGCACTCTAAAATGCGCAATGTGCGCCCGGGGCAGTTTACCGTCTTGCGTCAAGTTTAGCGTCTTGCGTCTAAACTGATAAGACTGAAAGAACAATGTAAACCATTTCATTTATTTGCTTATTTGGTCAACTTATATATAATAAATGACCTTTAGTGAATTTTGGGAAAAGTTATTTGGAAAGTTTCCTTTACAGCACTGAAAATACATTTTAGAGTTTTTATTCTTCACTTTTTTTTCATTAACATACATAAAATACAAACATGAAATGAAGATGTTGTAGGATTGTTGTCATTTCACTATCAATTTCAAATATAATGAAATAAACCACTGATTATTATTATACAGTCCCACAGAACTTGTAGCTGGACACAATTATAATATAAATCATTTCAGTTTTTTACTTTCAATAAAAGTGTTTTACATTGTCCAATGTAAAACACGAGTTGACACAACTAAGATGCGCACACTGCACAAACCACAGTACAGGCCAGGGAACTTCCTAGCAACTATATCACATATGCTGAACTATCAGCAAAGTATAGCAAATATACCAGTTCCACCATCCCCAGGCACCCGCAAGCAAAGGGCGCAGATAGTCAATAAGCGCTAACCGCAACACCTGACACGCCCCAAAATCTCATTACAATATCTTGGCACGCCCATTAATCCCAGTTCAAAAAAGGCACGAAGTCGATAATGTGTGCCTGATTTGTGTGCGATTCAGAGTTCTGCATACGCAGTGCAAAAAAACGCAAAAAAAAGGTACGCACAGCGCCCACATTCAGACGCAATGCGCAACTCAGGATCAGCTCAATAGTCTCCAGTTAGTGAACAGGTCTGGGCCATCCCAGTGTGCTTTTGACCTGGACACCGCAAATTCTTAGGGCAGCCCTGACTGTAGTCCCACTCTGATATAAANAANAATATATATATATATATATATATATATATATATATATATATATATAATTTTTTTTTTCCTTATAAGACAGACGACTTTAGTGACATAAAATATTCTAATTTCACATATTGTCTAAATCAGAATATTGTTTTTTATTATAGATGTCAATTTTGTCAGACTCAAAGCATCTATAAGGCTTTGTAGCCTCCTTTTTCTCCAGATGCTCTAATTCTCTGTCTGTATTTCTTCTTCTATTTCATTTCTTCACCACTCTTGGTCAGAGTCCCTCAGGTTTCCATCCTTGGCCCACATCTCTATTCTAGGTTTACCACCATGCTGGGTGAATTTATAAAGAGTCCTGCTGAGAAGAGGTTATATAATTGACAGGGGATGGGAGGCTGCGAGAAGATGGCATAGAGACTAAGACACAGTGTTCCTGGCTTTTCCTAAATTTTGATATTGATTCAAAAACAATTATTTTGTCTTAGGGGTGCCTTGAAAAATTATGGAGCTACTATGGGGGCCACAACTGTACAGTAATGTTTGGGAACCATTACTGTATACCCATATATACTGTAGCTGTGATTACTATTGTGTACATATTGCTCAGTGTTTGAGGATGTTTCTAGTAGCGTTTCCTTGATCTTTTCATTGCTGGCGGGTTGGAGGGGGGGTGTTGGGAGGGTTGTTTTGCTGTGTTTTGTATTTTGCAAAAACCAATAAAAATGTACTGAATTTAAAAAACAAAAAAGAAGAAGAAGTGAGTGAAAGACAGGATTAAAGGAGTGCGTTCCTCGGTTCAGCTTTTAAAGTATTCAGTATTTTGTCACAAGGTGATGATTTCTACAATCTGGAACTTATTATCACAGCACTTTCCAAATCAGAACAGATCTTCCCTCGGATTCATTTGGACCAGTCTATATTTACAATAGGTATAAATTAACCGTAACATTTAAGTATTGATAGTGCAAGTGAATATACTGTATATACTCAAGTATAAGGTGACCCGAATAAAAGCTGAGGCACCTAATTTCACCACAAAAACACAGGAAAAACTAATTGACCTAAATTTACTAAGCAGTGAGAATGCAGTGAGATTGAGAAGTGGGGATGTTGCCCATAGCAACCAATCAGATCCAAGCTCTCAGTTTCATTTTAATTTGATCCATTATAGCTATTTGTGTAAACCATTCCCAAAGCATTTGTACAGTCATTATACTCTGGTCGGATTTATCTTAGAAATAAATTTTAATCCTCATCATCTTTGTTAATGAGTTGTAACAATTAATATTTCATTATCTTTAATTAGCACAGCTGGATTTTAATATTTACTAATGGTGTATGATGTGATCCAGTCCAATGCCCATAATAAGTCTGGATTCGTTCAAGCATTTGTGTCTGGATAGGTGGAGAATGAACATACCTGCATTGTGCATGGCTGTGTATAGTATTTCTATATAACTTGCCATGCAGCTGTTTTCATGTCTGAATCAAGACAAAACCTACTTTCTTCTTTGCATGGGTTTTTATCGGGACACACTGATTTTTTGCGCTCCAGTCTCCAGTCTCCTGGGTTCTCCACCAAACCATTCCAAGTCCAAGGGGCTTCAGGGAATTTTCAAACTTTTTTGCATTTGTTCCCAAGGTCAAAATATTCACCAACAGTTACTGTATTATATGTTATTTAATGCTTTGTGTTTTATATAAAATAATAGATATAACATTTCCACCTACTTGAAATATGACAACACAATACAAAATGTCAAACAGCGCTATTGGGACAAGAGAGAATTTTAAAGTAAGCCGCCTTAACTTAACATCAGACCTGAGAGCAGCTATAATTCACTGTGGTAGCTCTGACCTACATTGATAATGATTCTGAGCTTTATGTCCACCAAAAATGTATAATTATATCCACAGATAGAGCCTTACTATGTAAGAGAAGTGAAAGACTGAATGCATAACTGACTATCAATAGTAGATTGATTACGCACACGCAGATCTCGTAAATATCAGAAATCATTTTATGGTTTTAGTTACAAATCTATTCCAATTCAATGATTTTACATTCATCACATCAACAACTTCTGCTGTGCCAAGATAACAGCTGGATACAATCTGGCTTCTTTTACAGAGGGCACACATGGAATGACACATCCAGAAGAAAGTCAATAAAATCAAGCGTTTAACTTGAAAAAGTGTCTTTAAAGCTCAAGCATAAAATGTCTCTCTGGGAAACATACAACTTGTGCTATATTTTCCCTTTTTTTTCGTTTGTTCACAAATAATAGGAAAGACTTCCTATGAGTCAGCACAGACATGAAATGGCTTATTTAAAGAAACATGTCCTGAAGAGTGGACAGACCGCTGTCTGCAACCGGTATCTTTATGGGATAATGATTGGCTAGTTGTTACTGTATGTAGCAGGGCTGGAAGTGGGGGTGTATGCGGGGGTATGCCATACCGGCACTTCTCCCACTGATGTAATAGAAAAACTACAAATCTCCATTGACATCCGTTATATTATATGTTTTCATACCGCCACTTCTAAATCTAGTATTGTGTAATATAGTGTGCCCAATTTATGGTGAAAAACACAAATAAATTATAGTTTACTATACATTGACATATTTGGGCTTTTTCTGACAATTATTATGCAAATCACACAATAATCATAATTTCTTAGACACATCTTACCCGTGTGTATCACTAGAAATAGTGTATGGTTGCTAGATTTTAATTTTGGGGGCTCCTAATTCTTGTGTAAAACAATGTCATGATGTCATGATTTGTACTGACACAAGATCTTATGAGGAATAATTTACTTTGCATGATTATGTAATTGCAGCATATTATTGCAGCATCGGTTTTTGAGAGAGCATGTTAACAATTCACAGGAAACTAGAGACTAGTGTGTATAGAGATATTGTGCAGATGATATGGCTTCAGAGTAGAAATCTTTAAACACATCAGACCTTTTGCAAAATGTCAATGTATACCCAGCATTATCATTTTGAAATCTTTGAGTTGATTTCCACAATTGAGTGTGTATGTTGTTCTCTATTTACATTGGGATATCAGCCTGGCAGAGTACGAAGATATACTGGTTTGTTAATGGGATTCTTAGGGGGAAAATTAAGCAGTAAGCTCTTGGATGGGGGGGGGTGAGTGTATCTAAGGTCACTGTCTCACTCCATGGGGTAAGTCTTAATTATATACAGTTGTTTAACAGATAAATACGACAATGACATTGTTCCATATGATTGGGGGTTTGTAAGTGCACATCTGCACTAGTGTATGCCAAAGTTGGTTATTTGTGTAAACCTGGATCCTGTCATATATGTAATACCATGAGCTTAGGCATAGATTCCTCCCTGTAAAGCTGATGACTGCCTACTGAGTCACTGGAGGAAATTAACATAGTAACTATTGTTGAACACTTGTCGTGTCTTAGGATATCTCTGAGAGTGTTAATAAGTGTGGAAGAAAAAGCTACAATACAGCGGATGAAATTTTCTGTAAGTGTATAGAAAGTAAATTGCTAAACTGCTAATTACAAATAGGAAAAGCAGCAGAGCATAATATGGTTCTATTAATGGGGAATTTAAATGACCAAGACGTAAACTGAATGTAAAAGTTCTTATAAAGGAAACAGGCTTTTATCAACATAAAAAGAACTAATTCTCCCTGACCGAGTAAGGAGCAGCCACCATGGAAGTGTTACACAGCTTGGAAAGCCCTAGTACAGACATTTACACTCTGTATCATATCAGAACCTAAATTTACCAAGCAGGGGGATTGAAAAGTGGGATGTTGCCCATAGCAACCAATCAGATTCAAGCTCACATTCTGCAGTATGTAACATGAGAGCTTGAATCTGATTGGTTGCTATGGGCAACATCCCCACTTTTCCATCTCCCTGCAATCTCCCTGCTTGGTAAATTTAGGCCCAGGTGTTTTGAAACTATAGAACTGGATCCATAAAGGTCCATCTTTATGGCAGCGGGGCAGGAAGGGTTTATACATACACATGATGACATATCCCATTAGGGACCGGATACAGACTACCCTCAACTTCCGCATGGAATGTGGAGTGCGGAAGTCAAATTTCCTGGAAACACGCATGCACGCACCAGGGCCTAAATTCACTAAGCGGAGAGTTTGCTGGTGAATTTGAAAGGTGGTGAGGTTGCCCATAGCAACCAATCAGATTCGAGCTCACATTCTCCAGTATGCAAAATGAAACTGAGAGCTTGAATCTGATTGGTTGCTATGGGCAACTTCACCACCTTTCAAATTCACCAGCAAACTCTCCGCTTAGTGAATTTAGGCCCAGATGTTCCTAGCATTCAGAACAATGTTCAGTGTGCTAAAAATATCGTCGGCCGGGCCAATCCTTCTACGCACCTAAATTACAAAAGACTTGTGAGTGGTTCAGCAGCGTAAGCTTGAGCTGGTCCTGCGTTACCATGTCCCATTATGAGACCCAATAATAACCATAAAATACAGATATTTACATTAGAAACAGGTTCACCAAATTATATTTTCTACCTTATAAGATAATAACAACAGGCAACACGTGAATGAGTGTGATATATGCAAATCATGTTCAAAGCACTGCTCCTGTCTAGAAAAAGCTTCCATTCATAGGGTTACTAAGGATAGGATGGGACTTGATGTCACTAAGCCCTGCTCATCCTTACAAATGCTTAGGGCTTGATGCAGTGATTCAAATGAAATCACTTACCTTAACCCAAGATTTGGGTGATTTTCTGTGAGAAAGACTAAATTTGGCATATATATATATTATGGGAGTGTTCAGAAACCAGATATACATATTGGCCAGAATGGTACTTACCAGGGGCCAATGACCAAAAGAGCAGGACCATGCATGGTGGTGCCATATGAGGAAGACTGTACATTTGCTCAATTGCTCTACTCTTCTGTGCTTTACATGCCCTTTTCCACAACCGAACTGCTGTGTGTCATGTCATACTATATAGTGACTAGTCCTCCAGCTGATGATTCTGATATGCAGAGGTGTAACTATTGTAGAGAGAAAGCCCCTACAGCTCAGTGAAAGAGAGTAGTTGAGAGCCATTAATGTAGGCATCAGCGTCTACATCACCAGTGGCTAAACTGTGATATGGAGGTTTTCAGCTGTACCATTGCCTGTTAGGACTGGCATTAGTAATATCGGGGCCCGGGACTGGCCCTACCCCCCAGTACTGGAGTCTAAATGAGTTCTGGCATACAGCAACATTCTGCCATGTGCTGCCCTCTGCTGCCACTGCACGACAGAGTCATTGCGCCGGTCAGTAGGACAGTAGACCCGGCTGTCTCCCCCCCAGATGGCCCTGTTGCCTGTGATGTCCAACAATTTGGGGGGAGGGGGTAGTATTCACTTTCATGCCAGGGTGCCTAGATATACCCCTGATTAGATGAAAACTGTCAAACTGTAAAATATATTCTTTGTTTGAAATAGAAACAAATAATGTATATCATTTGACTAATTCACTATCACTGACAATAAATCAACAATACGGTATGACTGCTCATGGAAACAGAACACTGACCACATGATGTGTCGAAGTGCTTCCTTGAACACCAGTTCACTAAACGCATAGTGACATTTGCCTCCAGTCACATCAATCATTTTGACCAGTGATGTAATTAAAGATGTGTGGAAATCATAAAATTAAATAATAAACTTCCCCTTCTCTTAATCTTTGTGGTGACTGCAAATTTTCCATTGAGAGCTACTTACCTATAATGATTGGCATGTAGATAAATGAAGTAGATAATTGCAAAAAGGATATGCTGCATATTTAACAAAAATGAATTAATCCCACTTAAGAATGCACTTTTCTGCTGTACATAATGGCTTTTGTTCTTATATTACGTCTGCATTTGGTATTATGAATTGTATAAATATGTATTTCCTTCTTATCAAGCTTTCCAAACAATAAACTGCAATTCATTAGAATGAAGAGGAAATTCACCTCATGGTTAGTGGATTAATTTTCTGCTTTAATTGTACATGCACTTTAAATCCATAATATAAAAGGATAGCCTCGTAACATTCACATTTAGCTTATCTGTTGTTACTTCCACAAGCGTCAGCTGGGAAATTAATATTCTGGTCTGGCAAGCATCTTGTATTCCCCCCACAATTACAAATGAAAATAAATCAGACTACCTTGGCCTCCTGTATGAATATAAATCCACAAAGAAATAATATACAGTATCAATTTTTCAGCATATCTCTAGCTGTACCTGTGAATTAAATCCCTGTGTAAAAATGAGGGGGGAACGACTGCCTCAGAAATCTAACAAGCTTACCATCTGTTGTATGAATTGGAAGGAGATTTTATTTTCACCGGTGTCGTACTGCCATCTTGTGGTCCTAAAAAGGTAATGCAGCTTTAGATGAAACAAAACAGAGTGGTAGAAATAGCATGCATTCGCCACTGCCACTAAATAAATCTATTTCTAAATAGTGTCTAAGCAGGAAAGTCGTCCCCCACTGCCAACAACTCTGCTCGGTGGGGCACGAAGATCTCCTGCAACAAATAGCAAGAGGATAGGTTAGGGTTAGATAGCAGGGAGGAGAAAGATTTGAGAGGATGAAAATTAGGACTTGGCAGCGGGGAAGGTATTTCACATGGAAGGGGAAGGTTAGGTTCTTGGGGCTTCGTGCTTTCAGCCCTAAAATTAACTTTCACAACCGAATCTGACTGGGTTACCCCGTTCCTATCCCTGATTGCCAGCTTGGGGGCTTGAAGGTGGTGGCGGGTTTCGGCATGCTAGAGCAGCAGTTCCCTCGAGGCCTGCAGACTTCCTTTCAGTGGGCACACTAGGTCTGAGGCCTACCCGCTCACAGCCATTGTTCCTCTACTATCTGAGGGTGCGGCGGTTGTTATTGTGACAGGGGGTCTCCACAACGCTTGATCAATCAGAGGTTGCTTCCCTGCTTACATACAATCAGGACTCATGTGGCCTTATGGGATGCAACCCTTCTCAGTGTACTTGAATCCCGGTCACAGCGGCTCCACTGTTTCAATAGGTCTGACGCATCAGGTCTGCACTCTGGAGGAGTACTCAGAGCACTCTAATTTCTCATGGATGTTCCATTTTAAGCACTGGCTGATTCCTTAGCAGAGTTTACAGGTCACTAAGTTTGGCATTGTGCTGCTGTACACAATCATGCAATCATCCCTCCTTGCCACTTTGGTGATACCTTTCTGTTAGTGTGGTAGTCACCCTGTGCCCACTGTGACCTACACTTCAATCAAGATTATAAGCCATGACTACTCACTATTTTGGAACTGCTGGCACTGACAGCCTACTTTGCAACATGTCCCAGATAGAGTGGCAGCAGTCCTTGGCTCATTGTGACCTACCCTGCAATCAGGATTTCAAGTCACGACTGCAGACTTCTTTGGATCTGCTGAGACTGCCAGGGATGCTTGCTTTGTGGTCCCGCATTGTACCCCCCCCCAACCACAGTGATCCTGGCCTGCTTGTGTTCGGATGACTTAATGATCACTGCATGATATTCAGTGGGTGGATATTACTCCATTGGTGATCCTTACAGCACGAATCTGAGATGTATCTCATCATGAGAAAAGGCAGAAAGCTTTCCCAGAAGAGAGACTTGGGATTCCTAAAAAGTTTCCTTCACAAAATGATTTCTGACAGTTCTTCTAAGCTCCAGTCAGTCCATCTTTCGTCCCTGGCCTCACCTGCCTCCTGAAGATGTGGAGAATTCTTGTCGACTTGCTGAACCCGCACCTGGGCCTAAATTCACTAAGCGGAGAGTTTGCTGGAGAATTTGAAAGGTGGTGAAGTTGCCCATAGAAACCAATCAGATTCAAGCTCTCAGTTTCATTTTGCATACTGGA
>JABWIB010010612.1:9021-20171 GCA_016617825.1 Platyplectrum ornatum | reverse complement strand
TTTTTTTTTTTTTTTTTTTATTTGATTGATATTATGAAATGCTGACCCCCTAGGACAGGAAACTCTAGAAAACACTTACTAAGAAAATCCCCAGGGTTCTGTGTGTGGTAAACATGGTTCATGTGTAAATGCAATGCATTAGATGGCAGGCATTGCACAGGATTACGGGCACAGGGATTCTATAAGTCTGACCCATTCTGGCTTTGGGTGCTCTTNATATAACAGGCACTGAACCTGCTAATTAGTTTGGCAGGATTTCAGACATTTGGAATGTAGGTANTGATAAAGCACAGCAGACGGCACCTCTTGGCATCAGTATCATTGTACTCATTATGCTTACTGATGTATTCTAGTGAAAGAGACTTTCTAATCTGTAGGGCTGCTATGGAAAATTAATTTCCATATTACTCTCTGTGTATGAACTTGAGCTTTCTGAATGTAAATATGAGAAGTTAACCAGATATTTTGTACAGTTATTAAGCATATTATAAAACACCTAAACACTTAATTAAGTGTTTAAATAGTCATGACACAATACCATGTTATCTTTCATAGCTGCCATCAGCTCATGCCAAATCCTTCCTTAGCATAACTTCTCTAGCTTATGAGGTGCTGATTCCTGCTGCGTGGGACAGAGATGTGTTATTAAGGAATGTTACTCCCTATTTACTTTTCANCAAACCAATTCTTCCTTCTATTTAGTATGGGGCCACCTATGGATGGGGGTGATTAATCTTGTGATGGTTTGTGGTCACCTAGCTATAGGAATGTTGACCCCTAATGATGGGTTGTGGTCACCTAGCTATATTAGTGTTGGCCCCTAGTGATGGGTTGTGGTCACCTAGCTATAGTAGTGTTGGCCCCGTTTGATGGGTTGTGGTCTTCTACTTATAGGAGTGTTGGCCCCTAGTGATGGGTTGTGGTCATCTAGTTATAAGAGTGTTGGTCCCTAGTGATGGGTTGGGGTCACCAAGCTATAGTAGTATTGGCCCCTATTGATTGGTTATGGTCATCTAGTTATAGGAGTGTTGGCCCCTAGTGATGTAGGTGTGGCTTTGGTGTTTGACATGTTTTGGTCTTTTAACTTCACCCTCACTGCACCCTCAACTTTTCTTTTGTCAAACATCTGCAATTATTCTTGTAGCTTGATTGCATTTACCTTCTACAGCAAANTTACCCTGTAAAGCATTGTGTGTACTTTTTCTATGAAAAACACATTTTGCTATAAACAAAATCCAATAATATTTTACTCTAGACACAGNTACCTTGCGGCGCACACCCTCCCTCCACAAAAAAAATTATGTAGTGGTCACGCATATGGACTATTGTGCAACCACTTTCTGAATACAGATTGTGGAAAATGACACATTTACCACTGTCTGGATTAGCCCATTATTATTATAATTTTGAATATTATTATTATTATTATTATTATTATTTAATTAGCGATTTCGATTTTTGCATTATCCTTTATCCATGAAAACATCTAATACAAATCAATTGTTTGAAAAGAATAATAATATTCAGTCTATGAACTAAGGTACCTTGGAATCATTGAAATGGTGCTAAGTAATGTAACATTTATAGACCAAAGCCATGCTCTTTTTANATGCCCTTGCTGTAAATGTATCTTGTTTAAAATGGAAATCTGTGGCTATGCAATCTATCATCTACAGCANGTCTACATTCCACAGTTCCGTTTACAAAATAATCAAACACAAGATAAATTCCTTACTCTCTGCGATATGAAAACACGTTACATTACACAGATGTTAATTAAATTTTTAATTAAAGTGCGGTTTCCGACAACACCGAAATATATTCATAATACGAGTAACCTCGTGCTGTTTCTGCAGGTAAACAGCCCTTTAAATCCTAACAATAAACAATCACATAATAAAGAAGTTCCTGAGCAGAGAAATACCTGTTTTATGACAATATCTTGTTGCAATGTTCTCCGTTCAGACTNTGAGCGTAGTTTATAGGACTCCTGCCCCACCAAGTGGACTAATGGAGATTTGATCCATGCTATATTCACTACAGAGATGGCAGTAAGTCAGTATCCATGGAAACAAAGCCAGCCATCCGAATTTAGAAGGGAAATTCAACACCCGCTCACTTTAAGTAACATATTCTAATTATGAAACGGAGCAGTCTCGAAAAATGAAAGAAACGCAAGAGAATGAATGACAAGATGTTTAACATGACGGAAGAAATGTTCAACTCAACCCCCCCCTCACTCACAAGGCATTATTCCATCTATTTGACAAAATGTATATTGTAAATCTTCTTTTAATAATACACATACATACACATACTAAATACACATGTGATTGTTTCAAATTACCAAAATAACGCGATAAAAAGCTATTTTCTATTCCAGGCTCTATGTCAAAGACATATATTGTTAACATCAACTTACAGAAAGAAAAAGGACAGGATCCAAACTTCCACAAATGGGGGGGGTCGTTCCTATCTATAGGAGCGGAAAACGTTCCTATTTCGCACCCTCATATATGCTCGCTTCAATATTGGTTCCTGGCGGATGTCTCTCAGTAAACTGGTGATGGAAGTGTGGATTCTAGTCCAAAGAAAAGTTCCTTCCGAAACATACAGGAATCATTCACATCTCCTAAATCTGGATCATTATTATTATTGTTAGAATAGCAAATTATTTTGCCTAAATGATATAACAGTACAAAAATATTTTCAGCAAACTAAAGCACGCTATTATATTCATTGTTATATGTTATATACACACACAAAGCATTAAAGTACCAGTACTGTTGAAATACTGTAGACTGCATCTTCAGTCACAGACTGACATACNCATACCTTCCAACTGTCCCAATTTTAGCGGGACAGTCCCACTTTTTAATTAAAGTAAATAAGGGGATTGGGCAGTCCGGGGCGGGGTTTGGGCCATATGGCAGCGTGGCTGGGTAGTGCTTGCCCGGTAACGGCGGGCCGTATCTGTCCCGATGTCCCCCAGCAGGAAGTTGGGAGGTATGCATACACATGGATCATGTGGAACCAACAATCTGCTTCTTTTGAACATATGCAATGCAAAATATCCCAGATTACAGCAATACAATTACACAGACACAGGTTTATTTGTTAGGATTACTGGAAGGGTTAATGCTAGTGGGACTTTTTGCCTTTCCCAGTCACATATTCTTCTAGTCCACTTTCCAGAATTAGACACTTTGGTATGGAGAACAACACACTGTATGAAGCACCACNACAAAATAACACTAACAAGAAATGCTCCATTGTAGGCCCATATTTACTAAACTGCAGGAAAGGCATAGCAACCAATCAGATTTCAGCTTTCATTCTATAGTATGTAAAATGAAACTGAGAGGTAGAAGTATTATTGGTTGCTATGGGCAACATCCACTCTTTGCCATTCCTTCAGTTTGGTAAATACAGGCCGAGNACGGTTGGAACATGTACATGTTCACAACGGCTGGTATAACCAATTGAAGCATAGCCCCTACAGATTCCTCTAGTATGATGTGTCGCTGTCATACACAGCAGAGGATGTTGCAGAGAAGAGAAGCAGGAACGACTGCAAAGGTAAGTAAACTATGTTTGAAATCATTAAAGACATAGACAGCTNGAGACACACAAGATTGAACACACACCCTTTACTGGCTCATTTTTAATAATCAGTTATGAGGGGTGGTCCAGGAAGTTATTGTACCGGGGCCAGTAAATCTTAAGAACTTAAGAGTATAAAAGTCTCATACCTATGGACAAATCTAATTTCATCAGGATTAGTCCTATTACCCTATGTTTACTAAACTGTGGGGATGGAAAAGTGGAGATGTTGCCCATATCAACCAATCAGATTCTAGCTCTCTGTTTCCTATTACATACTTTAGGATGTGAGCTAGAATGTTATTGGTTGCTATAGGCATCATCTCCACTTTCTTATTCCCGGTGTTTTGTGCGGGGCTCGATGTGGGGGTGTATACGGAGTATGCCGTACCGACACTTCTCCCACTTATGTTATTGAAAGACTTCAAATATTCATTCACTTCTATTATATTCAGTGTTCATACCGCCACTTCTCAATGTCCATACCAGCACTTCCAAATTTCCACTTCGACCACTGGTTTAGTATATATAGCCCATTGTGTTATCCATTTTTTATTTATATTGTATCCAGTTTTCACTTTTTAATACTTACTTTTTAATAAGCATATTGGTTCTAATTTTATGCCTTATTTAGTNCAGAAAATATGTAATAATAATAACTTTTTAGTAATAACTTTATAATAACAAACTTATTATAGTTTTAGATTTTTACACAAATAAGCACACCAAATTTCATAAAAGGATTTATTCACTGAGGTTACTAACAGTAACCCGGGCACAAACTTAGAATGGTTTCTGAACAAATGTACAATTACATACATGAGAAATAATGCAATACAAATTTTAGATTTATCCGGGATCAAACATAAACTAAAACAAAACGTTTTAATTCTCAATATTTGCTCACTCTAAGTTCTTTCTAGGTGTTGATTTGGGCCTCAGTTGGTAAGAGAACTGTCCCCACTTCATCATTGAAGTGCCAGCGCTGTTTGATNACATATCTACTACCCCCAGGCTAAGCTCCACACAAGGTTCTTCCCGGTGGGTAGTAGGACGGAACATGGAATCCCCGGACAGCATCAATAGGGAGAGATCTGGAACACAATGTGTGTTTGTGGTCCTCTCACACTCAGTAACAACTTGTGCAGCGATTAACGATGCGATCTAGCAGTTCGTTCACTTCCTTCCTAATCTCACCCAAAGTGGATAGGGATCCCTCTGATGTCAATGGTCTTTGGAACCACTCAGCGAATCGATTTCTGACACCTTCAGGAGACACCCTTCCTTCACTGCTTGCGACCTGTGGTTGTCCAATGTGTACAGTAATAGGGACCTCTGCAACCATTTTGCCTTATGGTGGAAAGCACCTGTTTGTTCGGTCTCTCACGCGTTTTGGGGGTGATTGGTCTATCAAACATAAGGGCTCCCCCATNAGTGACCTGGTAGATGGAACTGTCTCTATACGAGCACTGGTAGTTAGTATCGCGTCATAAGGCATTACATGAGCCACAACCCTGTCCGGTGTGTCCAGCACATCCCATTTCTCACTGGCCTCTCTGGCGGCCTGAAGGGTCGACACCTGCTCCATGTGTTCTGCCCAAGACTCAAACTCCAGTCTCTCTACCTGCCCTGCCCTCCAATGTTCCTCCATCAGCTCTTCCTGACACTTTTCCCTGGTCTCGCTTACACAGTCCGCCATCTCTATAACAAGCTGGTACCCAACGCTTTTCCAGCCGACAGCCCCTTAAATCAACTTCTTGTCAGTGTCATTAACCAATTAGCAGGCAGACACGTACATGTTCACCAATCGACAATTAACATGTAGTTTAGCCATAATTTGCCCAGCAACCTTTCCATGACCCAGCCTTAGTCTGGAAACTGTTAACCCTTCACTAACATAATGCTGGGGTATCACACATTCACTCAGCCTGAAAGATCTGACCTCCGCTGAGCNTATACTAGTATCAGTAGTTGAAGTGGAAATTTAGAAGTGGCGATATGGCGGTACAGAAAATATAACAGAAGTCAATGGAGATTTGTAGTTCTTCAATTATATCAGTGGGAGAAAGACCGGTATGGCATACCCCCATATACAGCCCCACTTCGAGCCCTGCTATTATGGTACGTGTTTAGTGCATTACGTTAAATAGCAGACCTCCCATCGGCTCTTCACTTATCCCAAAAACCATCTTTTTTAGGCAATGTGCAGGGGGCAAGTTACACGGTGTAGAAAAATTGCTTTCTGAACAAAGCCACTTGATACATCCAACGATAACTTGTGCTCCGAANGTATTTTCTATTTTCATCCGTATGTTCTCCCACTGCTATATTACAGCACTTTATCTGCTTTCTCCATTCAGCCTTACTAATTTGAGAAAGACGTTTTAATTTAGTTTTAATGTAGCAGCGCCGGGGATTTAAAAGGAAAAGCTTTCTTATAGCACTGTGCTGACTTCTTAACATTTCCTCTTAAATTATGTATCTGCAATGACTACTTCAACACTTTATGATTCACCGTGCTTTATTGAAGCTTAAACGCCGGTATTTGTATGTTTTTGTTAACGCTGGGAAATTGAATAACTTCTCTATATGTATATACATTGTGCTTTACAAATTAAAAGATATTTGAAAAGGAAAAAAAAATCCCTTCAAAGTAAAATTTCAGTTCAGCTCTACTTACTGCAGCATTAAAATAATGAGACTTTCAGTGGTAAGTGAAATTGTTTTGAATGAAAATGGTGGAATTAGAGGTCTATTACCGCACTAAAGTGCTCCAAAGAAACAGCAAATGCAAATGTTATAATAGCGGCATTCCTTTTGTACACAGAAGCAAAATTGAATAAATATATCTGATTTCTTCCCGCGCCATGATAGATAACCCCAACGAGTACAGTCATTTGTCTTGGACGGTAATTTGCTTTAATGCACAACCACCCACATAATAAAATGTTTCTACTGTCTGCCCCTGAGGATTGTGGGTAGAAACTGGAAAATCAAAGAGTTTTCACTTATCTTTTCTGGTACATTTCATACAGCGTACAAGTCATTCGCTGTGCTATTTATATTTGCCTGCCATTTTTTTTTTTCATTATTTTGCAAGATTGAATGAGTCCCAACATTATTCAGGAGCATAAAGCGTCATTAAAACGATTACTTTTATTATAGAACTCATACAAATGTAGCTTGCAATAATATTTCCTGTAAAGGAATAATGACCTCATTCCAGTGGGTCCAAAACATGTAAAGAAGTCACATTCATCATACCTCCCATGTCTGNTTAGTTGGAAATGAATGGTTTATCATAGCCATTTGNACAAATATAACACAAACACGATATGTCGATTATGAAGTGTCATAGCTACAGAACGTAAAGGTATGTGCCATTTANAGAATCAGATGCATACTAACAGGGGGTATCCACAGGGTTAACTGACTGATTTTCCTTTATCNGGCACACTTCTTACTCACCACCTGCCAGATAGAGTATTGCAATGTCAACATTGCATTACAATAATCCTAACCCTAATCCTAACTCTAATTACTTATTGACTAATTACTCGCCTACAATGGAGGTCTGATACAATCCTCAATCTGCAATCACAGGAGCTGAGGGCAGAAGAAGAGAGAGATAGTGGAATCATTTTGCCTTAATGGTGCAAAATGCATCATCAACCAGCTGGTTCTCCCTTTCACTNATGTGTTGGAGCACATTAGTGATCTGTAGATGTGACACTGTATAAAGCATATAAAGGATATATGAGCATATGCCATTCTCAGATACACAATATACCAATCATAATATTCCATTCTGGAAATCCTAATATGTTCCACATGTACAATGGGCCATTTCCAGATCCATAATATAATTTACATGTGTTACATATGGGGTATTTTAGGGATCTGGGAATGTTATATACTAAATATGGGGTATTTTTTAGGGCTCTGGGTATACCAACCTTTGTGATTTGTGATCTTCCAAAATTTTTCCTGCCCCTTTCCTCTGCTGAAGCCTGTACCGAATCCTGGTAATACCCGGGACATTTCCTGGTACATACCTAGTACATACCCAGGCTCCAGTACAGAGGAAGTTCTTCTCTGAATGACAGGTTTTCCACCCAGCGGAATAGACAAATTGACTGTCAATCATAAAAGAACCTCTTCCTGTATATCGACCTCTCCGGCGGTTCTGAGCAAGTATATATATATATATATTTTTTTTTTATATTCAGTCCATTATTGTTATTCTTCAATGTATTTCATCTTTTCTTCAATGTATTATCTTCAATAAAATGATTAAAAGATAAATGCTAGGGCAGTGGCAGTGGTGTGCCTAGGCTCCCTGTGGTGCAGCGACCCTCTCATTGGGGTGCCATGGAATGTTTTTCTGATGTGGTGCCACGCTATTATGACACCAAAACTTAACAAATGGGAAACTATTTTGTTATAGGGGTGCCTTGAAATATTAGACCCTAAGTATGCCTTGACTGATAAAGTTTGGGAACAACTGTGCTAGGGCATGATAGCTATCGGAATTCAGATTGATCAGATTATCAGATTATTTCGCCCCTCTGTGACATATAATTGGTGTTTCATTACCGTTTTTGTGGCCACACACTAGAACGATTTTGAGCCCAATGCCACAATAATTGTGTAACTGGGATGAAAATCATCTCATGTGTGGCCAGCTTTAGCAAGAATGCTTTATCAGCAAAGAGCTGCAGTAGTGAAATTAATGCACAACCAGGCACCCAGGATAAGCACATCTGCGGTATATGTGTGCATTATGCCATAATTCCCAGAGAGAGGGGAACTTCACATAGCATATAATTGGTATAACAAACATACATGCATACCAGCACTCATGTAACGTATATACTGGTATAATGATATTCATTGGATTTATTACAGAGAACATAGACCTTGAAGGTTTTAACGTCCCACTGAAATCTTCCTTACCTTTATGCTTCAGTTAATACTAGTGCAAACACAGTCAGAGATTAGCTAAACACACTTAACTATGCTTGATTGTTTATGCAAATGACAGTATCCGAACAGAGCTATATTGAATTGGGGTAGTTTTAATACCTTTGAAGCTTATCAACCTTTTAATCATTTTGCAAACAGATGTAAGTCATTTTAATTTCCCATTTAACAAAGTCAATTTTTAGGGTTATCAGGGGAACTGGCAGAGCAGACAAATCAAATATATTGATCTAATAAAATCAGCTTGAATTAGGGACAATACGCTGAAATTCATTACTAACATGGTTTGAGATAGTTCATGGAGCATTGACTTTGCTAAGCATGTTGTTTATTGATGCGTGCCTTTCTCATTAAATATTTAACACTGCATCTTTATTCGTTATGTAAAACCACAGGTGATTTTTCGAAAACTTTTTTCAAGCTTTACAAGTAATTAGCCAACTCGTCAATAGACAACCATGAGACTATATTGTAGTTCACAATATTCATATCTAGCATGTATNGCTCATAAAGAAGCAATGATCTTAGAGGGCGATTTAATGGAGTTCCGTTTTAATAAGCTGTAGAAAGCTGATGGCGTTTTAAAGAGCGACTTCCACAGAGGTGAGATGAGGTGAGTTGTCTCCAAGATTAACCTACACTATGCAATGACAGACTGATGCAGAGTTCAGTGCATAGAAAAAAGAGAGAAAGAAAGAGAGAAAATCATTCTTCTTTGGGTTCTGGGCATCCACACTCAGGGAAGATTTGGTTTTACTTGTAAGTGAATAGGACAATCCAGAAATCCAAAAGATCATTATCGTTCCAGAGTCTTTCTGGGATAAGATGATCTTTTGAAATGTTATCTGAGCCATACACCAGAACAATTATTGTGCCAATTCACGATAATTGGTTAATTGTCACAATAATCATTCTGGTGGATGGCCATCTTAATTATTACAATGTAGGCCACGCCCCTTTAACGCCGCAGTCAGCGATTTTTTTTTTAATAATTACGTTGATGCATAGCANTTTGTCCCTTTATCGGGACAGTCAACTGCGGTGCCCGGCTCTACTACCCAGGCAGTAAGCAGGGTTAAGGTACCCGGGCAGGCAAAAAAGCGTTATCATTGGTGTATACATCGTCACATGTACGATGTATACGCTCTGCTTCTGCTGCACTGCTCTGCTCTGCTATAACTGGTGCTTCGGTGTGATGTGTTGTGCTTTGGTACTACCAAAGCACGGCCTCAGGAGCTACTGCGCCAGTTATACTTGAAGAGGACTGCAGTAGAAGCAGCGTTTATTCATCATACATGTGATAATGTATGCACTAATGACCGCATTGGTAATAAAAACGAAAGAAAATTATGTAAATAAAATAATTAATTTATTGTATAATTACTTTTTTATTATTAATTTGTTAAATAATTAGTTTATTACTTATATTTTAATTATTTTTTATTATTGTTTTTGTTTTTATAAAACCAAATAGCACATAACTTCCTGTAAAGCTTCAGCATGCTGGAAGTGCGGAGTGTTGCTTTTTGGGCTTTCTCTATATGCAAAGTGCCAAAAATTTGACNTTTTTTAAACCTGGATCTGTTCTTTGGTGTGTGTCAGTCTAGGCTCTTCCCTGCATGCTGGTTGTTAGAGAACAGAAATGTTATTACAGAACCTGTCACTAAATCACTGAATGGGTTAANCCATTTTATGTAAGCCATTTAAAAGTTTAAAGTGACACGTCCATTTAGCATGCAAAGCACAAGGTCTCGTTCAACATTGTCTTATTTTCTTCTATTGAATAATTCAACAAGAATAATACAGGAAATGTAAACTTTCTCTGATTATATTAAAGCAGCTTCAAAGTCATATAAAAATAGCATAATGCTGGTGTAAGTAATTTGCATGTGCAATGCTCATTAATTTCATAAATGCTTTATCTTGGCTTGAATATTAGATACACAATTTTGCTACCAAGCCAAACTCTCTATCTTTGAAACTATTTACAGAAGGTAAAATCGCAAAAAAAAAAAGACAAAACATAACGATATATCTCTAAACCTCTGCTCTGACACCACGGCTGAGTGATTATTACAATTTTTGTTTTGAACATCTTTTAACAATGGAAAGGTATTTGCGGAGAGAATTAATCCTGTGTTATTTCATTTGTGAGATTAGAATGAATTAAAAGTAGGTCAGTAGCAATTAATTAAACAGGCTTCTATTTGCCACTTGTATTATTTCAGGGATACAAAACTAGGTGACATCAGAAATATAAAACTCCTCCTCACTCATCAATGAGTGAAAGGAATTGTTTCCTTAAAACAGGGTTACTGACTCCTGACTGAGGGGTATAAAGATGGCCATCCACTAGAACAGGGGTTCTCAAACTATTTTGCTCTGGGACACCATATGACAAAAANAAATGTACACGACCCCAAGCAAGTTACCACCAAACATTGCCCCTATATATTTTCACCAAGACATCAGATTATCATTTTAAACAGTGGTAAGTATATGTTTTATACCAAACTATACAGCTTTATGAGGTTAACTGGGGGGATAAAAGGGGCTTAAAGGTT
>JABWIB010010607.1:0-17527 GCA_016617825.1 Platyplectrum ornatum | reverse complement strand
GAGAGGAACTTCTCCTTCGTTTTAGTTTAAACCGAGTTACTCAACCCAAAAGGATGTGGAACATTTCATTATCGTGTAATATTTACTTGCACATGTGAATGGAGCGTGTAAACGTGAGATGATATATTTGTCTTGGATACATTTGTCTCTTCTTATTTTTCGGGGTGTACGGTTACAACACTTATTGAATAGTCTTGTTATTACAGAGGGTAATGAATTTTTTTTATTATATTGTCATATGAAGATGTAAACAAATGTAAAACAAAATTATAAAACATTCCCAAATATCTGTCATACATGTAAATACATGTCACAGGCTTTCCTTGCCACATGTAGATATTGGAAAATTTTAAGCCAAAGACATTCTGTATGCAACAGTACACAGGGTGACCTGCCAGTGACAATGGTTATCTTCTGCCCTGATACGCCACCTAGCTGTTACTGCTGAAGTTACAATATTTCTCATACTGTTCATGTTCTTCCTTTATATCTTTAGTCTTTCTATATTATTTATAATGATTGACTCAACTGGACCAAATAGAAGCAAATACATTTCTGCAAAACTATTGTCAATGTTTTTTTTTACATTTTCCTCAATTAAGTAAAAGATATAGCAGAAGTGCCTTAAAGGAAAAAAATAAAACATACTATTGTAATCTGGATATTGAACATAATGTAATATTTATCCTAATACAAAAGGTGAGAGCGGAGGAAATACTTATAAAGCAAAGAACAATTATTGTCATTATTTGAACGCATAATTGAACTAATGTTTTGTGACGTACAGTATAATATTTTTAAATGGTACTATTTATTATTTATTACCAATCTTTATAGCGCCATCATATTATGTAGCACTTTATCATTTGTATCAGACACAATTGGTGCGGAAGGGGCCCCCATTCTATAGGTGATTGATACATAGGTGCAATTGCACATAAACTAGGGACAATTTTGTCAGCTGCCAATTAATGGTTTTGGGATGTGGAAGGAAACAACACAGACATAGGGAGAACAAACTTTAAACATATAAGGTATTGTCTGAGGAAATCAAACTTACAACCTTTGCGCTGTGAGGTATCAGTGCTACTCAATGAGTCATCTGCGCTGCCTTCGCTAAAGACATGGGATTGAATATAGAATCTCATGGTGGTATCAGGATTGGTGTTAGTTAGGAATTACAAGAGCCATGGAGTAAAGTTTACCGATAAGCCAAATGTAATAGGGGTAGGAAAGGGATACGTAGATAAGTAGCAGTAGAAAAGAACTGACGGCCATCTACATCACGTTCCATACAATCCATCTGATACAATTGTAAATATCATGGGATTTCAGCTGACATAGGATGTTGTCCCAGAGAAGATATTTAGATGACCCAGAGAGAGACTCTGATAGTTAGAGTTNATGAACACAGCAGAAAAGCATTGTAAGTGGCTGGTGGATTATCATATATTTGCAAATGTGTGTAACCAATATTGCTTCCTTTTTATTTTTATCATAGCATGGTTGGTTACTGGTTAATGGGGATCATTTATTTCGTCTTACCCTATTCCTTTCTAGAATCTACTCTGTAGTAGCTTATACATTGATGTGTTCAAACTCCATTTTGTGTATTAGTCCCTGTATTTCTTTACACGTTTTTCATTTATAATTCTGTTCCCAACTGGTATTTATGTATTCTATATCTTGTATTTGGTTGCCCCTTGTACCTCAGTATACAGTGTTAAATTGTACCTGTATGTATTTGTAGTTTTATAGTGGTTATTGCATTGGTTCGCTCTCAACCCACTTTCCTATTTCTCTGCTTGCTATTTACTATTTTTTTCAGTTGCCTCTGGTATTTAGTATTTAGACACATCAGAGGTGGTCTTCTAGGGGTCATGATCTGCTGGGTGCTACAGCTGCAAGTCTGTCTACACCATGAGGAGTTCAAGTGAAGACCAGGCCCCAGTTAGCCCCCACGCCCTGGGAACAGTTCATAACAACTTGATTTAGTCCGTCTGTTTTCAGAATCATATTAGTGTAGCATGATTTCAGGGGGTTGACGTCCAGGCTTGTGACCTCCTGGTGAGCCCGCAGCTACACGCATGGCCTATTGAAGACCAGTTCCTGGTTAGACTTCGTATCTGGGTCTTTTCCTTTTATATTCAGTGTTCTGGATTGATAACTCTGGGACAGATATTCACTGTAACATGGAAATTGCAGAAAGAAACTTCTATACTTTTATTGTTATTAACTGGTTATTCACAGAAAACGTGACATTACAATAGCGCTTCAATCAGAAATGGACATCCAGGACTTTTGACCGGGTCCCGAGAAAGTAGAGGGGTACACCAATGCAGCAGGTAATGGTGGTATCACTGATAAGGGTCGCAGAGACCTGGTTGGTCTTTTAATTTATTTTAGGTTGAAACAAATTAGAGAATAACATGTAATAACAATGGTGTTACCAAAAGGGTTAGCAATATTGTGCTAATAATGCAATAAATGAATCATAAGCAACAAAATGAGGAATTGCTAAGATGAGACGCATCACCCAAATGATGGCGGTGATGTGTTTTGATCCAAACTGCCTGCGTGACTGATATACAGCAATCAATGATCGCGGCCTTAAGGAAATTGACACTAGCGACAAAGTCGCCATCAATGCTGCATAAGGGGAATGTGCAAGTATAAATGATATGAGTGCTGATGGCTAAAGAAATGGCAACGGTCAATGGAAATATATGGAGTTGTACAACATATAAGGTCTGCTATGCCACGTGGAGGAGTCACACAGCTGTAATAGTCTTCATCTTGAACCCAGCGATCACTAACAGGTTCCCTGGAATCCGCAACAGACATGTGACACTGTAAAGTATGATGACAATGAGAAGTCTCTTTTCATAGTTGGATGTGCCTTCTGTGGTGATTTATGATTTATTGTCCATTGTGGCCACAGTGCTATAAACCTGTTCTCCAACAAATTATGTGAGCAAACCACCCACCCTTTTTAAGCAACATATATACCCCCATAATAGCCTTCTTATTTGATATAATGTGTCCCTCTACTCCACACACTATGTACAATGTACGGATGTGACACTTTATAATGTTTTATCCTAAAAGAATCCTGTGTTTATACCGAAAGCACGCTAATACGTGTTGCCGCCATGCTGTCAGTAACTCTGAAAAGCTGCAGTTCCAACAGTAACAGCTAGGTGGCGTATCAATGCAGAAGATAGCCATTGTCACTGGCAGGAAAACCTCTATACTCTTACATACATGTGGGGGAGTCAACCGCGTGTACCGCAATATGGCAATATCATGGAATCAGAGGGCAATTGACCGGTGTCAGTTATTAAAGTCTTGCTGATTGTGAGAGTAAAACATTTACGGCAGTACACAGTGTTAATAATATTGATATACATGTTTATTATGCAAAGCCAGTTACACATGCAATGTGCCAGAAATTCACATAAATATGGAAACAGCAGACAGAAGCTTAATTTTAGTTTATATGAAGTTGCTCAAGCAAGAAAGACGAGGCCTATTACACCATTCTGCATTTGTTGCAAATTAAGAATTAAAATGTTACGTGTAATTGTGTTGAAAGATATATTTTAAACATCTGTATCAGGAAAATCTTCATTGACACTCCCTGGTTTTCTAGGACTTTGGTTACAACACTTATTTAATGCTCTTTGTATCCCAGGGGGTAACGAGTCCATTAAAGTCTCTTTGAAATCCTGTCCTATGAAGACGTAGATGATGGGATTAATGCAGCTGTTTAAGCTCACCAGGCAGACAATGATAAAATATATTACATTATCCACATGCCAATTTATATAATTTGTTAGTATATCATAAATGTAATATGGCCCCCAGCAGATGATGAAACATATGATAAGAGCAGTGATGACCCTGTAGGGTCTCTGAGAGCGCTTTGGTTGTTTCACTTTTTTAACTTTGATGCACAATAGAGAATAACAGGTTATAATGATGATGAAACAGCTGGTGAAAAGGATTGTCAATATATAATCTGTGAGATTTCTAGAATATCTATAATAATGAGTATAATAGGACCTAATCCCACATAGGATCAGATTCATTACCCAGATGACAGCTGCTGTGATGTGGACATTTTTAGATGTTCTGTGAGTTTTGTACCAAACTGGCCAGATGACCGATATACAGCGATCGATGCTCATGGCCGTAAGCAGAGTGACACTGGTATATGCGCTAAAATACACCGAAGTGACGCCAATTTTGTGTACTTGTTCGAGTTCGTAGCTGTATGAAAAATGTAAATAGTACAAGGTAAAAAGATGGACAGCTACAAAAGAAAGAAACACACAACATATGAGGTCGGCTATGGCCAGGTGCAAAATCCACACAGCGTTAATAGTCTTCATCTTGAATCCAGCGATCCAGATCACTAACATGTTCTCTGGGGTCCCCAATAGACATATGATAGAGACGAAAATGCCCATATAGAAGAAAACGTTAAAAGCACTGTGAAAATCATCCGGGTAAAATCCAAAATCAAAATGGTGGTCAGGGTAGTTACTGAAAGTATATCAGAGCAGAGAGTTATTTAGATAAACAATTATACACATATATACACATGGCTAATAGAAATGGAAAAACTATCTATCTATCTATCTATCTATCTATCTATCTATATCATTAACTAGCAATCAGCTATGTCATTCTAATTCTAATTCTAATAAAATGCATAAACATTGGTTACACATGATAAGCCTCCCGCGACTTTCAAGAACATCCAACGCTGACCCGAGTCTATGACCTTCTACTAGAAGGTCAGATACTCATTTTATTACTGCTTATGGAAGGAAGACCTGGGCATATCTGAGATTTCATTCCAGCTGCCCACCCCACTTTGGATGTTACACAAATGTATATCCCCCTAGCTATGAAAGCTAAAAAAGATTTTAGTAATACAAATAGTAAATAGATAAATAAATAGATGCTTACTCTTGGCTGAAATTCCATTCCACAAGATTGGTAAAATTCCTTATATCATATAATAAATACGTTAGATATGTGGATTCCATGTCGATTTTATCCTTCACATATAAAATACTTGAAAGAAAAAAAGAAGAAGAATATAAAAATATAAATACATGAAAACAAACAAAAACGCTTAATACTTAACTTTGCTTAAAAATATAATTAAAATAAAATGAATACAATCAGTCTGTGTAAGTGTAGAAACGGGAGCTGATCCAGAGCATGTAAAGAATGGAAGCAAGTGCAGAAATAATGACACCTGGGCCTAAAATTTACTAAGCAGAAGTAGAACCAGAGAAAGAGAAGAAAAAAAGAATATAACTAAAAAGAAGTCGAATAATTTAATGAATTACCGATTTGTTAAATATACCTTAATGCTGTTCAGATGTTCTGTCCATCTCCTTGTTATCCCATTTACAATGCCTCTCAAACGTTCTTACTTATATCTGCTGACTTTCTAAATTATTTATAATAATTGCCTCATTTGTACCAGACAGGTAAATACATTTACATCTTCATTAAAAGTGAATAAAAACATAAAAAAAACCATACTTTTGTGAAGAGGAGATTGAACATAATGTAATATTTATCTTTTTAACACTTAACAGAAAAGCTTAAGACATTCTTATGAATTAAATAACATCCATATTTTTAAAAGCTATGTATCATATTTGTACATTATTTATACTATACTATTATAATATTTTCTTTGACTGTGATAATGGGAGGTTGGATTTGGAAATTCATATTTATATTAGCGCTGCTGTAGTAGGGGCCCAGCCTTACACCTGTATCGCTAGGTCTCCACGCTTGAACCAAGATGCTTCATGGACCAAACCTTTGCCTCGGCCTCGGTGTGCTGCGGAATGCTATTCCCTGGCAACTCCCATTGTGGGTACTTTTACGCGGCTTTCTTTGTGTTCTCCTCCATCCAATGACTCATTTTGATTCCCACTAAGCCATTTGACAGCGGGTACAGCCTCGGTTCCTCCAAGTCCACAGGGGGATGCCGGTTCCTGGTCCAATGAGACCAAGTGTCACCCACTGCCCCGGTTCGTAATCTAGATTCTGGCGTCTGACGACACAGGGTGCCCAACTCTCTCTGCAGATCAGGGGCAGGCTGGCAAAATTTGGCCCAGGGGGCAAGCCCACATCTGTGGCCCATCTGTATATTATATGGGTTCATGTGTTATGTTGTTACAGTGGGGGGTGTACAATTTGTAGTGAATCTGGTTTCACTCTGACTCCTATGTCACCTTTCTAAGGAGGCCTGGGACCTCAGGACATTTATCCAGAAAGAAGTCTGCAATGTAACCATCCAGGTAGCTGGACTTGAGGAGAGACTCTGACTAGACATTACGGTGTTTTCAGGGGAAGTGTTTGTAGCGTTGGTCAGGCAGTCAGAGATCAGGTCATTCAAGTGAAAGTAGCTGGTGGTAAATAGCACAGATAAGATGTGGTAATCTGTCTGGCTTATAGAATAATATCTGTTATATATCTGTGTGCATATAGTAGTATATATGAATTAGTGCATATGGAATTATAGTGTTTGTTTTAATATTATAATAAACATAATGTTTTTCCTTTTCCAACTGTGTTTCCCTGAGTGATGAAATGATTCCTAGAAGGGACTGGGTTAGCTCCTCTGGCATAGTAAGGTTCCTCTGAGTGACCTGCTAGCAAGGAGTAGGAGTAATTTGGAAAGGTGAACCCGAAAATATACTTTATATTTTGCACCATCCCCACAGCTCTAGTATACCCTTCATGCATTATAAGCATTTGGAACCTCCCCCCCCTTTTAAAAAGCCTGCATTTGCTACTGACTAACATAATTTGCCTCTAATTGCTATACATAGTGGTATATATAACTGGTTAATCAGCAAGTATTTATGTGAATATTAAAAATGAGCTTCAGGCATTAAACACAGATACTGCTCTATGCATTGTGCTCTAATAATACAATTCATGGAACCAGTCACTAGAAAGTGAAATACACGTGCAGATAAAAAAAATTCCTAACACCGTAGTAAGAAGTAAAACAATGAACTCTAAATTAGCATTTGAGACAATGGGAGAATCATCCATATAAAAATAATTAATCATAACATAATTATGCAGAAACCTGTTTACAAAAGTTTCCTGATTGTGCAATTTCTCTCTTTCCACCTTTATGGTTTCATTGCCGTATCGTAATTTCATTTATGGACATTTTGTTGAGATTTGTTTTTTATTTGTTTCCAAAATGTTGGGAGCAATTTTAGATAAAAAATAAAAGTTATTGTATTCTAGACGCCTTAGTGAACTTTTGTGTCCTACAGAGAAGCCTACATAGCCCAACTAACCACAAGGTTGTTGTATTCTAGATGCCTTAGTGACCTTTGTGTCCTACAGAAAAGCCTACATAGCCCAATTAACCCCAAAGTTATTGTATTCTAGACGTCTTAGTGACCTATGTGTCCTACAGAGGAGCTTACATAGTCCAACTAACCCCAAGATTATTGTATTCTAGACATTTTAGTGACCTTTGTGGGCTTCAGAGAAGCCTACATAGCCCAACTAACCCCAAGATTATTGTATTCTAGACATTTTAGTGACCTTTGTGGCCTTCAGAGAAGCCTACATAGCCCAACTAACCCCAAGATTATTGTATTCTAGACATTTTAGTGACCTTTGTATCCTACAGAGAAGCCTACATAGCCCAACTAACCCCAAGGTTATTGTATTCTAGACGTCTTACTGACCTTTGTGTCCTNCAGAGAAGCCTACATANCCCAACTAACCCCAAGGTTATTGTATTCTAGACGTCTTACTGACCTTTGTGTCCTACAGAGAAGCCTACATAGCCCAACTAACCTCAAGGAACAGTCCTAATACCACCATGTGCTCTGGTCTTACACTAATCAGTGGAGTGATCAACTGATTCACTATGGGAAAAGCAAGCTAATAAAAAAAATATTAGTTTCAGTTTCAATTTAATTCTGACTTTCGGTTACCTGTATATATTCACATATAAATTGATTGGAAAATTAAAGCTTCTAACCTGCAAATAAACACACCTTACTCCCAAACTCTGGATCAGCCCCAAGGACTTTATTACTGATAGTTTACTTGATTTATTGTGATGATTATTTAATTTTTTTATTGCATTCAATTGGATTTGAAAGGAGCTTGACGCTTTATATATTAAGGGTTATCCTTTCATTCATTATCCTATCAGCATTCAGGGGGATCACCCACTCGCCAGTAACCTTAATATTGATGGAGAGTCAAGCCCGGCGAGTGGAAGAGATGAGACGGGTAACATAGTTGCCACTATTGAGGGGGGCCCCAAAAAACTGAGGCACCAAGAACAGCAACATTTAACTTTTGTGCTTGCTGCCATATAAATATAGGAATAATATGCTGCTGTATTGGAACTCACAACTTGTGCCAGTGATGACGCATGAGTCAAACAACCTGTATATAGGTCATTGTGCTTTTTGGAAGACATTGATATGACTCATCCAAAGCAAGTAGTTATGAATGGAAACTGGTAATCTGTATGCTGGGAACTGGGATGGTGAGAAGACATCAGCATAGTTTTCTTATAACTGCAATGCTGTACCACTCCTATTAGGTTGACCTCAGTTACATTCAGAGGCAAGTGACCTCCAGCAAATGATATGTTAAGCTGTGTGGTCTGGTTATAGGCAATTCAGATCTGATTGCAACTAGGGCCCTTTGAAGAGCAACTAGGGCCCTTTGTAGAGGAACATAGTCAATGTAATGAAATGCCAAAGAAACTGCACCTGAACCAAACCCAGGGTTTGAATGATCTGTGTGGCTCAGTGGTCGCATGGACTGCTGAACTGCTATCCTGTTTTTTCCACACAAGAGAGGGAAGTGAAAGGGGAGTTCATTCCCCGCTCCCGCACGTCCGCACAGGATCGGGATATGGTCCACAGTAAAGAAGAAATAACTTCTTTCATGTTTTAATTAAATATAAAAAAAAACTGTATTGTATTTTGTGTTTTATTTCCTCTTGTTCACATTCAGACAGAGGTGTCACACTAATCCGATCCTCGATTTACAGTCATTACCCTGTACTCACACAACATAAATGGTCAGGTATTTACACAAAGCTTTAAATTATGCCCATACACTGTGTGCGTATTTGCACATCGCCCATCAATGTCATGTGCTCTAAAATAGAGCACAATTTCCGCTCATGTCTGGATAAGCCACAGTGTGTACACTCTAAAATTTCCCTACCTAAAAAGTAACATTCTTGATTAGCTAGGGTGGACAATTATAATATAATTAGAAAATATAACCAACAGTGATTCCATATGGATGACATTGGCACTGAGTGGTTCAAGGTATGTTAGGAACAGATACCTATAGACATTGAGTCCAGTGGACAACACAGATCCTAAAACTCATAAAAGAATTTAACTCCTGAGGTTGCAGAGGTCAAAGATGATTACATGACCAGTATATGCAAATTTCCGATCTCCGTCTACTATAACCATTCGCTAAAAAGGATTGTCACCATAAACACTCTTCCAAGCTCTATCTTTGAAGCTATCGCTCACAAACATGCTTGCATAATAAAGGAGTAGAATTGGACAAACCATTAGTAGGCTCCTACGTGCTATTACAAAAATAGATCTCTGAACACTTCATTGTAATATTAGTGATAGGCAGGTACAGAAGCAGATCAACTCTGAGGCCATGGCATGAAGATGGGGTGCCCGTCTGGTTGGGAAAAATGAGCTTGTCTTTTGCCTTTTCTGGACTTGAACTTGTGCCACCAATACCTCTATTTGGTGCCACTGATAACTTCCACCCCTCCTTTCTTGTTGTGGCCCTGTAGCAGGCCCTACCCTGTCGCCCTGTTGCCAATGTAGTTATACCACTGGCAATGGGGGGCCCCTGTATTTATCAGGACCTTATTATAACTTCCATAGTTCTTGCTACAACGGACTTGACCCATCTTGACCCATCAAGACACTCTAATCATTCCATCGCATGATGTCACAAAAGGCGGAGGACATTCCTGTAGCTTCATAATTGAACCATAAAGCCTTTTTTGATGCTTCTACATTCCTTTATATTCCTTCACATTCCTTTTCCCTAATGGAAGCCACGTGCCTATTGTTATCAGTAATTTATTCCACGTGCCTTGCGTATCCTACCTATCAAACAGTAAATAAGTAGGATGCATTGAGTCAGCAAATTCATTCTGAAATGTGGGTCACACCTATGTCGTCACTCTAGATTCAGACAGATGAATTAATTTGTGGAGCATGTGGTTAATTATTTAATTATTTACCTCCATGCTTGAAACAATATAGAAATCACAATTAAACCAGAACATATGTTAATGTGTCATCAAGCACTAATTATTCATGTGAGAATATGATTCATTAGTAAGGGTATATAAACTGTAAGACTGTAAGCTCTCTGATATATCCCTCAGCTGCTTGGAGTTTATAGATCATATCATTCAGGTAACATAGCATTAATCTTTAAACCTTTATTTTAATATTGGCATCTTTAATATATTAGTTTCATTAGATGCATTGTATTCAGTAATTCTAATGTTCATTAATTTATATTATCTGTGATACATATATTGATTTATACTATCTGTGATATATATGTTGATTTATATTATCTGTGTGATATATATATATATATATATATATATATATAGAGAGAGAGAGAGAGAGAGAGAGAGAGAGAGAGATTCATATTATCTGTGATATATATATTGATTTATATTATCTGTAATATATATTGATTTATACTATCTGTGATATATATGTTGATTTATATTATCTGTGTGATATATATATATATATATATATATATATATATATATATAGAGAGAGAGAGAGAGAGAGAGAGAGAGAGAGAGAGAGAGAGATTCATATTATCTGTGATATATATATTGATTTATATTATCTGTAATATATATTGATGTATATTATCTGTGATAGCGTTTTGCTCTTTCCCTTAGTCGGGAAAACGTCATTGATTTGTACGTAGGTTATATGAAATATTCTTGGCTAAAAACTATAATATTCTATGTATGGAGGGGGTTTTGTGTTAAAGGTGGAAATTCATTTTAACTTTGCATCTTTCCATTGGTCATTGGATGACAAGGGTGGTTCTGTAGAGGATAAAGATTGAAATGCATATTAAAGGACGTAAAGTTTTGCTAGAAAGGAAATGAGAACAAACATGTTAAAAGAACATCAAATTGATGTAGATAGAATGAAGAATTGACATTTAGATGACTGTAACAATGAGACCTTTAGATGCATTGGTCAAGAAGTTGTAAGCTTTAAGCTACTGACATTAGAAGTTCAACTGTAGAATAATTGGTGAATTGTTTTTATTAGTTTATTCCTTATGCTAGTGGTTCCTATTTGATTTTAATAACTATTAGCTGCAAAATGGAGGTCACCCTATGTGACCTTTATCCTTATTTGATGTTTTCGCTAAATTGTTATCCTCACCATTAAGTAATGTGTCATACAACTGTGCATTTAAATGTGATGTTGCTGCAGTTATCCATATAAAAGGAATCCTCAGTAATGAATGTTAATAGACCAAAAAGAGTTCACACAAGTCAAGACTCAAGTCACGTGTGGTTCTTCCACAAGCCGGGCCAAGAATGTCTGGCTACTGTCCAATTCAATGTCACCCTTAGTGAGTCATACATAAGTGCTGATATTCATAGATATTAAAGCATTTAAGTGATAATTTTATGTCAATTGAACAGGGTGCTAGTTGGCTTTAGAAAAAGGTCTACTACATAAACAAAACAATGTGTTTTCCTAATGTTGTTGGCTTAAAATGTTGTTTCAGTAAAGCATACTTTGCCCCAAGCCGATATTAGATGATGGAGGCCTTGTTATATCAGTAATCTAGTTATATAAATACATTCTTCAAAAACATATAGGAGAAACAAATAATAATATAACATATTTTTGGCCAAGTAACCATTCACAAGTTGTACCACAATAATTTATACCGGTATAGAAGACATGGGCAAGGAAATCAACCAATTAACTGCTACCGCCAGGATTTCTCCTCTCTATCCTACACCTCTCAATTTTTCCTGTGGTTGGTTACGGTGAAAGTGATAATCTTATAACATTGAAATTCATATACATTAAAAAAATACAATTTTATTTACCAGGGAGATGTACAGTATTTGCCGATACCTCCAAAGCCGCCAGTATCCAATAGTTCTTGGCACTGTACATAATACATAATTACATAATTTAATTATTTTGCATGCTCCAACCTATGATTTGTTCTATACTAAACTAGAATTTCTTTTTTGTAGCTTTTGTTTGTATATCAAGATGATGAGCTACCGAGTTGTGGTTCCTGCGCTGATGCTGGGTGAGTAGAATAGACAGAGATAGATAACACAAATGACAATTCAGCGTTTCTATTTTTTTAATGGACTGTATTTAATATTACAATAAAGAAGCAACAAATAATTAATGTGCACCAACAGCAAAGATACCACTAAAAACGAAACATCTGTATGCCATGAATGTTTATTTTAACTCGAAAATAATTTGACTGTAATTATTCAAAATATTCATTTTACTTTGAATGTACTGTTTAAATTGAATTTTTTTAGATTTTTTATTTTGTTTTTTATTTTCTTACAGCATTTTGTCTGAGTTTTGGGAGCGCGCAACCATGTAAGTAGGAAGTAGAAATAATTCCAGCTGTAATTTAGAATTGTTAGTAATTGTCACATCTGTATCGGGAAATTGGAAGGCTCTAGTTTTGTGAAGCCGGTGCTTTCAGACCTACAGCCAGACAACAAACTTGAGAATAGGCATGGTGTGGATATATTATGGAGGCAATTACGGCACCCTCGTTGTAGTATTACTACAGTTCCCTTACTAACACATAGCAAAATCGCTTTCTGCTTCCTGTCCTGTCATCGTAGTTTGTGACAGGATGGAACTCTGTACAGTATTTTCTATGTCATCTTAAGTTTGATATAATCACCTGTCCTTGTATTATTTGTTCTGAATTCTCTTTTCTATTATTATCCTTACAGTCAATTGTCCAACCAATCAAGAAGAAGGATGCAGACCTTGCTGGGGCGGCACATGTGAGAGCCTTGCAAGTTCAATATCTCTTAAGTGCAATGGTCCATGCAACCCAGGCTGCGTTTGCAAGAAAGACTATTACTTACAGAACAATGAATGCGTCCATGTATCTCAATGCGTTGTCCCGTGCCCGGAAAACATGGTATTTAGCACATGCGCCAAAGCATCAAAAACCTGTCAAAATTTGTCCGATGCAAGCTCAACGACCGAAGAGTGCAAACCNCGCTGTGTATGTAAAGATGGCTATGTCTTCTCTGGCAAGAAACCCAGACACTGTATTATTCAGAGTGAATGTGAAGCTCAGCCAACTAGCAATTAGGGGGAAAAATATATGACATAACCTAGAACATATAGATGGGGAAAATAGTGTATCATGTAATATAATTGTATAATAAACTGTAATGTTAATAAACTGAACTCGTGTCAGTGTTTATTCACAGAAAAATACATTTTCAGTGTTTAAATATTAAGTGATATTGACAAAAAATGACTATTAAAGATGCAATAAAGTGTTGGCAATATATAGGCTGTCGATTTACTGGTTCTTTGGCGTGTATTTCTTCTCTAAGGTTTCTCCTGATCAATATAACCTGTTAACAGAGTTGTCCCTAGGTTTATTGGGCCCTATTTGAGTAATTATAAAGGAACCCATCTAACAATGTCAAACTCCCCCATGTGCCAACACTACAGTCTATCACATGCAGGGCCGCCGCAAGTACAAATCGTGCCCGGGACTGACGAAATCTCGGGCCCCCCAAGAGACATCATGACGTTGTGGCCGGCCGGCAGCCCATTACTGGAGTCTAAGTGAGTTCAGGCCTGCAGCAACAACAGAGGGAACACAGATGGAAAGCTTCCACATGAGGAACCCTCATAATGGGAGATAAGTTGCGCATGTTATGGACCTCATGGCATCTCATGAGAGCAATGGTGTTGAGCCCAGGAGGTAATGGTGGATTGTTCCAGAAGGGTTTATGCACCAACATTGGTCAAGAAGCTCCTAAGAATGGGTAGTTTTATCCCAAAGAGATATTGAAAAAGCCAGCATAGGGGGAATAGAAAATGAATCGGGTGTGTGAAAGGGTCGAAAGCCAAAGTAGGAAGGAGGGAGAAAGGACATCAATAATCTGCATGTCAATATCCAACCATTTTCTTGAGAACTTACCCTTCCAAGCCTAGTGAAGAGTGTAAGGCAGTGCATTGCTTTAGATGCATAGCGCTGTACTATGCAAGAAAGTTAGGTGCCCCCAAATATTGAAGGGTCTGATGCAGAGTTTCTGGCAGCCGAAGCGAGCCAGCTTTTTATCAATGAAAAGTAAATAAGATTTAAAAAAAAGTAAATAAAAGTAAATAAAACACGTTTTTTTAAAACAATAGTTTTTATTATAATTAAACAAAACATTTTTTTTACACTATGTGATCCTTCAGTTGGAAGCCAAGTAAATGCATGGGCGTATGTGCCACCTTGGTTTTGGGCTGAAAAGTGATGTTTTCATCACTTTTAATTTTTTTTTTTTTACTAGAAACGATGTTTACTCTGGGTCAAAATAAGAAAGGTTAGGTCAAAAGACATCTAGGTCAAAAGTGTCACATTCTAACAAGTGCTTCAACTGCAGTTATGATAACTCACATTCATGACAATTGTACCATTCTTTCAAGGTATTAAATATCAACAGCCATTGTTTAAATTCTCTTTAGATACACCTAATGTTCTGCAACAAATGGGAATTTCCCAAAAACATCCTCCAGCCATAGCCAAGCCCAGATTTACATTAGTCATGTAAGCTGATTATTGGTTCAAGACAATGAATACCCTTCCCACTTCATTTTAGGGTTAGTATAAAATGTTCGGAAATAGTGAGTGTCAGAGAGATCCAGAAGAGACGTCCAAAGGGTAAAGTAAATTATTTCAATTCTCTTATTTATGAATTCATAACAAATGCAGATAAAATGTTACTGTATCCAATATAATTTCACTCATCTCAGCCTAATGCAGAATTGAAACCAATTTAATCCAGAAACAGAAAATGTCCATTATCGACACTCAGCATCTCAGTATCATTATCGGCACATAAAGGTCTGTAAGCCCACATATGGGGAATGCACTGCCCTCTCACAGAAGGACATGGCAGCATTCATGTGGCCATAGTCCTACCTCTAGTCCTTGTGTGCACAGAGGTCTTTAACATCCCCTTTTCTTTATTTCTGCTGTAAAATTAAAATCTCTGCATACCCACTTTGCGTTCCTTAGGTGAGTGGGGGAAGAACCACCCCTTTACAGTAAGAGCAGTGGAAAGGGTTCTTTAAAGTAAGGGGCAGAAGAAAGTGTTCTTTACAGTAAGAGCAGAAGAAAGGGTTCCTTAAAGTAAGGGGCAGAAGAAAGGGTTCTTTACAGTAAGAGCAGAAGAAAGGGTTCCTTAAAGTAAGGGGCAGAAGAAAGGGTTCTTTACAGTAAGAGTAGAGGAAAGGGTTTTTTACAATAAGAACGGTCACCATGTGCAATCACTGCAGGAAGGTTGTGATGGCAGGTTTGATAAACTCTTTCCTTAAGCTGGGCACACACGGTAAGATAAATTGTTCCAACCAAAAGATTTTTTCAAGAGTAGGCAAAACCATGATGAATTGCAGGGTAGTTATATGTCATTAGTTCAATCAGTATTACAGGTTAGGATGATGTTCCAGCACAAGTGTAATAACAGTGTAACAGTAACGCTGGTCATTATCAGTGTGCAACATGCACACACAAATATTCATTTTACCTCCCCTGCAATTCAACATGGTTTTACCCACTCTTGAAAAATTCTTTCGATTGGAACAATTTATCTTATAGTGTGTGCCCAGCTTTAGTCAGGAGGGAGCTTTTTCATATTGAACCAAATTGACTGTGGCTTCATCTGAACTAACTTTGATTATAAGGTTGCCGGAGAACTTGATGGACTGGGGTCTGTTTTCAACCTCATCATCCATGTTACTATGTCACATAGATGAGTTTTATGTTAGTAGTTTCATTTGCACAATGTTTGCTAAAAGTAAACTAATAACATCACAATACGACTTACTCCATAACAAGAATAAAAAGGTTTTGAAAACTTTTTATGACTTACCCAAACACTTTACTTTGCAGCTATTTAGCAGAGATGACGTTCTGGAAATGTGTTTTCCTGCTGCATCTGGGAATCCTATGTAAGTAATAAATAATTTGATTGTATTATTAATAGGACTTGTTGCCTTAACTGATTTTTTTTGTCTTTTAATTTTAGTGGCACCCTTGCTGTTGACTGTTAATGGACAAGTGCCTGATTCAAGTAAGTTGCAGTAAATTATAATACGCGGATTGACCTCATTATTTTCTGCATCTTATCCGACATTCATTTTACACCAGAGTGGGGCATATGCATATCAGCTTAACCAGCGGTCCATTTGCCTGCTTGCCTATTCGAGGGTTGTTTCTCTCTTTACACTGAACTGCCTTCAGCCCAGGTACCAGGAGATTCTCCAGGAATAGCAGGAGTAATGCCTGAAATCCGGGAGTCTCCCAGAAGTTTCGGGAGATCCGGCAACCCTGATTTTAATTTTGTTGATAGAATGTTTGTGCCCCTTCATTTGCTGCAGTGAAGTGATATAAGTTTTGTTATGTTTCAGGTAACTGCCCCCCTGACAAAATATACGGCTGCAAGCGCATCTGCTACAGTAACTGCGACAATATGAACAGCACGACGGAATTTTGCATCAAGCCGTGCTACCTGGGATGCGACTGCATTGATGGGCTTGTCTTTCAGTCGGCGACATCTGACGTCTGCATCCCTGTATCCCAGTGCAATGTCCAGTGTCCCCCTCGCATGCACTTTGAATTATGTGTAACGACAACCAGACGAACCTGCGCTACTCTGAATTCAAAACTACTGCCACTGAAGAAATGTGTTCCCCGCTGTGTGTGTGATGAGGGATATGTGCTCTCCAATGACCCTGTGCCGCAATGTATAAGAATTAGGGATTGTTTAAAAGCTGTCTCAAACAACATTGAGAAACAGTAAGGGGTCCCTCTTTCATGAGTTTAAAATAAATCATTGGGGTCTAATTCAATATGTTAATTATTCCAGACAAGAATAAATTGCAATCATCATGGCGAGTACGTTTGTAATCATTGTCATTTCATGATCATTTCAGTGCATTATTTGTTTTCTACCAGTAGATGGTGATGTTGTTAACACATAGGAAAATTTCATTTTTCACATGACATTCGTATTCTTCTTCTTATTATTATTATTATAATTATTATGAGGTGGTATTAGCAGTGACAATTATATTATGGTCAAGTTATATTGCTATTAATGTCAGGAGTAATCATTGCGGTAATTGTATTATTAACACTTATTTATTAG
>JABWIB010010605.1:2616-21625 GCA_016617825.1 Platyplectrum ornatum | reverse complement strand
ACACACACATTTCTAAGGGCACCATTGGAAAACTAAAGTGTTGAAAATATTTAATTTGTAGCTAAATACAACCAAAAACTATAATTGAAGGGATAAAGTGAAATTTTCATTTTTGCTTATGCCATATACTGTATATTGGTATGGTAGACATAGAAACTGATTGAATGTTTTAGCATAAGGCAAATGTAACCCTTAATTAACCCAAGGAAACTGATAAGAATATTTGAAATTAAAAGCTAAGTAATTTACAGTAATTTTTCATTGTGTTTTCTTTCAGAAGCGTTTTCAAGTCCAACAATACAGTTTCAGCCAGAGCAGCCTGTTTACATTGTAGGAGAAGTCCTAATAATGAGATGTATTGCCGATAATCCTTCCAATGTCAAAGATTATACATTTTTTAAAGATGGAAAAATCATCTCTGATAAATCCATGAATAAGCTGACCTTTGATCCCCTTACTATAAGTCATTCTGGACAGTATTTCTGTACTATCAATAGAAGTGGTCTNAACATGTCACTTACAAGTGGTATCATTGTTCTTAATGTAATTGGTGAGTATAATATTTGTTTCATCTGTTTGTTATGGCCCACATTATTTTTAAACAGTCATGTCAAATTGGTTTTAGACAGGTCTGCTGCACTTTCTCTTAGAATTTCGNGAAGACTCAGCGTTTTCTACTGGTATCCCAGCGAGCCGGTAGTTCTCCTGGACTGGGGCTTGGGACCATGAATACATGAGAATCACTACCTAAAGCACTGAGCATCCTACCCTATCCTTTAGAACCCCATGAAAGTCATCTTTCCGCAGAGAGGTGTGGGCCTAAGAGTGGGAAATTCATAAATCCCTCTCTACCGTCATACTGCCACTATGTAGTTGGCTTGGTAGGGAGAAGCAAGAGGTTGGTACGCCTGGTTTTAGAAAGGCCATGTGTCCTATCTGCAGGTCTTCAAGCATGGGCAGTGTGTGCGTAGCTTGTTCAGAACAGAGCCTGCTTTATACAATCACTGTTAATGTTAAAACTGCTGTATTCTTGCAACTTGAAAAATATTGAAATACAGAATTGAAACATATTTGCATTGAGTATTATAACATTGTATACATTTTAATTTTATAGAGTAAAATGCAACAAAAATCACAATCCCTAAATCTTTCTTTCCAGCTCACCCAGCTTCTCCAACCTTGTCTGTGGATCCCCAGAGGAAAGTCTTTATAAAAGAGCAATCTGTAGTAATACGCTGTATTTTGCCAAAAGGACAGACTGCTTCTGAAGTCACTATCTATCACAATACAAGGGAATTATATGAGTCAGATAATTTTGGAGTACTTACACTTATGAAAATTTCAAAAAACTACACAGGACCTTATTTCTGTACATATAAGGTTACTACATCTGGACGCTTAGTGGAATCCAGTCGAAGCAATGAAGAGAAGCTGGCTGTAATAGGTAATGAGTTATTGTCATTACATATGTATGCTATATTTAAGGACCCTTGTTTGTAGGAANATGGATGTGAACAGTTTGCTACAATAGAGATTGTGGATTGCCTCCTTACTAACCCACGGTATACTGAATTCTGGTGGAGGACAGAAGCCTGAATCCGGTACTTTGTTGTTTCTTAAAGTTATGTTTGTAGTTTCTTACTGCAGTCCCCCAGCACTCCTCTGACACTAACAGATCTTACCTTAAGTCCTATGCATGTATACCCATACTGTACACTTTACATGGCTACNCCCGCCATCCAGACCATATCCCATACATTTGTAATGAATCTTGCCCCATGTCATGTAATCTAATCATCCAATAAAAACGTTCTGGTATGAACGTAATGTTCAGTATGAATGGACACCCGCTTACACATGCATTGTGAACCTGCTGTGATTAAGTTTAGTCTTGTTTATGTAGAATACAATACTTTGCTTTGATTTTCAGATCAGCCTTCAACACCAATCTTTAGATATGCATATAGCCCTCAGAGACAAAATGGACAGGTAGAGCTGGTGTGCGATCCACAGAGCTCTGAGCTTCCTCCTAATGGATATAGGTTCTACCGAAATGGAAGGGAAATTGCAACAAGACAGCGGGATAATTTCTTCACTACGAACTACACATTGGAATTTGATGGATGCTATTACTGTAAGACTTTNGTGTCTATATTGGGTGAGGAGGTTTCATCAAACCAGAGTTTGGAGCATTTCTTGTCAGTAGAAGGTGAGATACATTTATTATCAAGATAAAATTACATTCAAAGAGTTCTTGTTTCAGAATTGAAATTTATACCTTTACAAAACCATGNTGACAGTGTCTGAACTACCTGCAGTGCGGCCAGTACGAGGCACCCAGGGCCCATTCAGACACAGAGGCCCACCGCCACACTGTCATGCTTCAAACCAGTTACTTTAGGGTCCTGTAGAAATTCCCTCTGACCCTAATGCAACCTAATGTAATGTGTGCCACTTCTGTGACTAGCACTACAGAGTCCTGTAGTTCGGGATTCCTGCAATCTCATTGGTGGCTCAAGTCACATGTCCTGGCTGCTAGGCAACCAGAAGAGCTTACCATACCGTCTGTTGTAGTAGAGCAGGGATTCGGTTGCAGCGCACCCGGGATCTCACCACTACAACATACATTCTGTAAAATAGAAGTATACAGCTCTATTAGNATAGTGGCACATGCAAGTATAACATTCTGGAATTTCACTTTCCAGATCATACTCCATGACAATTTGTATAACTGGTTATATTTTCTGTATTTAGAAACTTAAACAAATGAAACACAGTGGTGCTTACAATTCTATAGTATAGCTGAAAACTTAATCTGTAGTTACATGCTAATTTTTACCTTATTATTACTTTTAACACATATTTTTAGAAGCAAACAGTGACAACAGACACTGTCATCAGGATGGCACAACTCACAGCTATGTGTTATCAAAACAAGGTATGACCAATATTCAGACTTTTATACTTTTGATCTGTTCATCTCCTTCTTTTCCTATTCTCTATAAAGACAGATATGTTTGTCAGTTTAGTGCACACAACACACATACAGTTTCATCCTCACTCAATTGGACCAAACCACATTTTCAATATGCTTTACCAAAACGTCAGCAGATAGGATGTGCTTGCATTGGCTTTGCCTATTCAAGATGCGACCTTGTCCAACAGGGCAGAGCATTGTGTTAAAGCACACATCTGCATACCATTGAAGTCATAGATCATCATGCAAAAAACTGTTATATTCTCTAGAATAGCAATTATAATTCTTATTAGTGATCTCCCCTGTCATTCTCCTCTCTCATTCGGAAAAGGCGGAAGCTAGCAGCACTTATGCACACTTCATCATTCCTTGGGTTCGCTAGCGCACAAATTAAGGTAGGTAGGGAAAGATCCTCTGGCATACAGAGCTATGTCCAATATGCCATGGGATCTGCTCGTGCACATCTGGCGCATAGTCCAGGATCTGGTCCAATGTTCTTAAGGCAATACACATTTTTGTTCACTGACTAACAATTCTGTTTCATATGCAACAAGATGTAGCCTATGCTGCTTGATCCATCTAAAAATGGCTATGTCAGGGTTGCCGACTCTCCCAAAATTTCTGGGAGACTCATGAATTGCGGGCAGCGGGCTGAGGCAGTATTTTACATAAACATGATAAAATGGTCAGTATTTGTGAGCAATAAGCTAGAGCAAAGTCTGCCAAACCAATGAATTTGACTCCCCTGATATCCCCATGTTTTTTCCTCAGACAAACTGTTTCTGTTTCTATATTATAAAATTGGATATATTGAGTAAGGCAATAGAGTACCTTGAGACCAAAGAAAATAACATTCTTTAATTATTAAAGTTTTTATTTAGCATCATTTCATAGCACAAATTATTACCGTATAAGCCAACCCGATTATGAGCCGAGGAACCTAAAAAAACTTCCCCTCAAAAAAACTGGGATAACTTATTGACATCATCCAGGACAATGACTCGAGTATAAGCCGAAGGGTGCACTTTCAGCACATAAAAATGTGCTGAAAAACTATGCTTATAGTCGAGTATATACAGTATATGTTTTAGCATATACCTTTATGTCACAAGAAGGGCCTGTGCTCTTGAATCTCTCTGTCGCCCATTTATGACACTGTCTGGCTGTATAATATTATATAATATAGATATCCTGAATGTAATGCATTTATCCTTTGATCTCTTTTTCAGGTATAAAGTTATATGCCAGTATACTTACTGGTAAAATCATTGTCTTGATCATATTGCTGCTTATATTTGGAACCCACCACCTTTTGATGCAAAAAAGGTACAATCATTATATTTTCCAATTCTTGGTTTTAATTGGCATTGATCCTTAATATGAAGTTTTAATTATTAAAAGTCAAACACCTAGTTGTTTAAAAGTTCACATTTTATGGCAGTTTTTCAGCTTTGTTGCAAACATGTGATATGAAATGTCAGTAAAGGCGAGTATCTTTAATATGAAAGGCTGTAAAATATTAGTAATCCAACATCCATAAGAACAATAATAATTAACAAAAAATCATAAAAATATCTAAGTTGATTTTCCACAAAATCCTTAACTTATAAAACAATGCGCTGTGCTGGGGATATTTGTTATCCTTTATCCTTAACTTGCCTCAACTCCATCTTTTGTGACTTTCCTGTTGCTATGCTCCGTGTTTTCCTTCACTGTATCCTGCCATGTATCTATGACTGTGGTTGTATTTGCTGTCCTTTTCCTTTCATTCTGCTTTGTTTGTATCCTGCTTTTTCCTGTGCTTGTATCCTATTCTATCTCTGTCTGTATTCTGCTCTCGGCTCTGTGTTGTGCTCTTGGGTCTCTCATTAACTCTGTCTGTGTTCTGCTCTCTTCTTCCTCCATCCTGTCTGTGCCCTGCTCTGTCTTGCATTTTGTATCCCACTTCCCCACTGTGTTCTGTTCTGCCCTGTGTCAAGTATCCTGCTCCTCCGCTGTGTTCTGCTCTTGTCCTCATGCTGTAACAGCTGTATTCTGCCGCTCCCAGGCTTATCATTCACAGGTAAAAAACATGTTATATTTAGCATGATTAGATTTTGGAGTTAGGGTTGAGGACAGGGTCAAGAATAGGTTTAGGGTTTAGGTATATTCATTTATTGCTGAACAGTCGAATTTATAACTATCTGCATCACACCACAAGGCTTGCCTTGCATTTTAAGCCTTTTCATGTTCCTTGAATGTTAATTTATTGTTATGTTTATTTTTTTCTTACAGAAGCCAGAAATTTGTCACAGAAAATGACATATACAGCATGTCACACTAACCTTCATTTAATATTCAGCTAACATTATTATATCTGAGAATATGGTGCCAACTTTATGCTGATGACCCCCTAGATTTACCTACTTTCTATGGCGATTTTTTTTCACTCTGCCGTCTCCTTTCTCCAGATGTCTTCATGGTTCCTGGATCTGCATTTTTTTAATTGTCCAAAACTGGGCTTATTGTTTTCATAATGAATAATACCCTCATTAACTCAATGATAATGTCGCTAGTCATCACGTGCCTTAAGGCCAGATTAACAATGGGCTGTAGCCCCAGGCCTCCATCTGAAAAAAGGCGCACACATACAACAAACCTTCAGGCCACCCATTGACATGCATGAGGATGAATGTGAGATGTGCTCTATCCTGCACAGCAGCACAACAGTGCTATGCAGTGTAGGAGGCTACAGTTTGGTGAAGTGTATTGAATAAATGGGCCATCATATAATTTACCACCTCACACAACACTGATCATGCCCACTGCAATGGGCCCTCGAAAATGTTCAGTCCCAGGTCCATGTGGTCTTTACTCCGGTCCTGACTTGCCTTTTGTTTCTGCTCATTGGCCTAATAAGCTGAATTTAAAGTTCTTCACCGACACCTTTAAAGTTCAAACCCATTTAGGTCCTCCATACACCTCTAAAGCTGACCCTACAAGCTGACCGTCCAATTCTTTAAGACTTCTCTTCCATGCTGCACTGAACTACTGGAACCCTCTTTCAGAGCTTCCAACATGTTCTTCATTTATAACTACACGACTACTACTTCTTTAGTCTCCATATATTCTTCACTTTGTGCCACCCTTGTTTGTTTTTAGCTGTAATGAGCAGGGTCCTCTGCACCCATGGCCTCTCCATTGTTCCACCATTACCACAATATCCACACCCTTTTTTACCACTCAACCAGTGACTCCTGTTACCTGTGAGCTGCACCATCTCCCTGGGCACTGGTTTTCTGTTTTTCTTTCTGTATTTATCTAGTTTTGAAATCTACTATACCTGAATGTATTGTTTTATGTTGTCATGATGTACATACTTCTGGAATGCAAANTTGTTCCTGATCTTAAATTATTAAATGAATAAAAAGGCATAATAATGAGAAATAATAAATTAACATAAGCAAACTGAATTCATGTTTTATTAAATATTCTTGAACATAATGATTTCTTCCACTGTATACAAATGTGAACATACATAAATAAATATGTTAATAAACAAATAAATCAGAACTCCCTGGTGTCATTCAATGCATTTGTTATTAACCATATGCCAATATCACTCCTCTAAATCAAATCGTGACTATGGACCTGATTCAGCGTTCCTGTCGGCCGCACGCTGCGGCCGGCAGGTACGCTAGATTCAGAGTTTGCGCAAAAGCGCAGCTCTGAATAGAGCACAGGGAGAGGGGCATGCCTTATGCCCTGCATCCCTGCGCTATGTTAAAAACCGCAGAGGCTCCGGACACTGTGTTGGCTTTCTAAAGTAAAATAATAATAATAATAATAATTTTAAAAAAATTATGTTTAAAAAAAAACAGAGACATTTTAAATATTAAAATAATATTTTATTTATTTATTTTTTTCAAACACTTTTTCAAGTTAATGAGGCAGGTATTTGTCCATAGGACATTACCTGCCTCTCTGGGTCTGCGCTAAGCCTGCACCGCCCCTTTTCTCATTTGCATGATGCGGAGTCGCAGAGGCACGGAGTCAGGCTTTGGGCCCGACTCTGTGCCATTCACAGCCGATCTGCGCATGAGCAGATNGGCGAACCTTCGCGTCTCCGCCAGCCTGGCTGGCAGAGACGCAGGGCTGAATCAGCCCCCATCCCACTAAAATCAGGACAATTGGGAGGTATGCTATGGAAACATCTTCACTTTCCCACAGTTTAGAATTATATGCACATTTACTTTAATATTTAATATTAGAACAGCATTGCTTAGGATGTAAAATACAAATGTACAAATACTCAAATATAATTATTTAGAACAATCTGGTTCCAGAAGAATAAAACAAATATAAAGAATTAAGAATTATGGGCAGGTCGGTCACAGAAATCGCATGCAGGGGTGGATTACAGATAGCAAAGGCCTCCTTAACTCAACTCAAAAAAAGCACACAAAGGGCTAAATTTACTAAGCAGGGAGATTGGAGCTCACATATATGTGATTGGATCTGATTGGTTGCTATGGGCAACATCCACACTTTTTAATTTCCCTGCTTAGTAAATTTAGACCCAAGTGTCCGTACACNTCGAGGAGTAAAAAGTAAAAAGGCACATCCAATTGTAAACCAGGCCTTCTCAGAAAAGATATTGGAAATCATATATAAATTAATGTTTAGATGAGGACATACATTTTCAATCAAAGGGTATTTGCATATCTAATAACCTATACTGGGGCAGAACAGACATCAGAACACATATATTAAATATTTTCCCCCACCACATACAAAAATCTGTACAGCCAATAGTCCCCAGTCCCCTCGCTCATATAGAATTCCAGCAGATATCCCCTTCCTTAAGATTTTGGCAATGGGGATAATATGTAAGGGTTTACTGTACTATTTCATGGTTACCACACCCATGGTCCAAAAAAACAGAAAAGGTGAAAAATGATCAATGACCGAATACATAGAGCCAAGAAACAATGTGTCAGGCTTCCAACATCAGACTTTTGAAAATTTGATTTAATGCATTAAGATATAATGTGTTCATTTATTGACTAATTCACCCAATGTAATGAATGAAATTGGTCACAAAGAATATACATATATATTGAAACACAGCAGGCTTATAATACAAAATGAATATTCACACTGCATACTTCCTGACCACATTGTCGCTTATGTGAATTGTTTTCTGTATTTTTNCACGCTATCACCCCTGAGTTTCCAGTAAATGTGTGTCATTTGTTACCTACCTAACTCTATGCAAGGACATAGAATTCAAGTTGTTTCCTAGTTTCTTCTTCATTTTTTCTAAATGTTTATGAAGATGGAAACACAAAGTCTGCTCATTTTTGGTAAGCATTTATGTATTTTTTATTATTAGGTAACAAACTCTCTATTCACATAGTGTAATAATGTGCTGTCATCAGTAAATTGTTCCAGATTAGAGTGCTTTATATAATATTTAATAAATTATTATATAATAATAATTTCATTCTTAAAGCTAATTTATTTGCTGAACTGTAAAACACGTACAGGGAACTAGGAGAGAGTCCCCTATATCTGCACTGAAAGCAGAATTTTAATACTTTACCATAGCGTAAATTTACTAAGCAGGGTGATTGAAAAGTGAGGATGTTTCCCATAGCAACCAATCAGATTCAAGCTCTATGTTTCATTTTACATACTTGCCAGAAGAATACTTACTGATGCCTTCTGCACTCTTAAATCATTACAACATGGTTATACTCAGGTCTACACTTGTACCTAAAAAAAGGTGGAAGTGCAACTCCTACCCCACCATTTCATTAAAAACTCATATCATCAGAGTTACTTAAAGAAAAAAAATATTTAAACAATAATACACTTGACATATTATTTTTCTTCTTTTCCTTTTAGGATTGGTATTGGCAGCATGGTCAATGACAACTGGTAATGTATGAGTCTGAAACTGCCAACTGGATAATCCAAGTGGCTCATATTTGCTTTCAAATCTAATATAACTACTAAATATATATGCAAGTATCTGAATGCATAATCAGTGTGCTGTGTTTAAAAACAGTACTTCAATGCTTTTAAAGTAACAGTAATAAAACAGTAATAAAACAATATATATATATATATATAGGTAGTTGTCCAGTGGACAATTTCCTCTATGCAACTTACGCCATGTCAGGACATGGGCCTAAATGTACTAAGCAGGAACATTAACAGCAGAGAAGCCGGTATTCTTAAAAGAATTAGAAGTGTTACTAAGTGGAAAAAGAATACAGGCAAAATGTGATCAAATGTAATTTTCACTTTCGTATGTGTGTTGCACAGCTACAAACTATCGAAAACAATAGGCTGAGGTGTAGAACATATGTGATATCCTGTATGTACTAAACAGNATGCTAGCTAATGTTAGGATTACATATTGTTGTATATTTGTGTCCATTGTCTCATTGTAGGTATTCTCCACCTTGATGTAAATCCGGACCACCCAGTTTATGAGCTGACTGATATTATAACTCTCACCTGTTGCAATCCAAATCCTGTAAGCAACCAAATATTTGAGTTCTTTAAAGAACAGTCAAATATTTATTCCACCGACCAGGAAAAGAGCTGCGTTAGCTACGTATTTACAATACAGACAAAGCAAGATGCTGGTCCATACCACTGTCTGCACAGAACAGTTGAAAATGAAACTTATATTCAGTCCAATATAAGCAATTTCATAACACTGGCCATTGCTGGTGAGTAATATATCAAATGAAAAAAATATATATTATATTTTAAGTATNGAGAGCAGCACAAAAAGCAGATCTGTGTCTGCTTTATTACATATGTTGCTAAGTGGTCTGTCCAGGATCCACCAAAGTAGACACCTTTTACCTCTATTAAAATTACCAACTCTATAATATGCAAGTCTATCATTTTAGCTTTCTTGATTGCCCTTGATATTATTCCATGTCTTTGATCCAGAGATCTGTCCGATAGGAGACTTAAGTAAGCCGCCCATATATAGTAACTGTACATGTGTTAGCCAGATGTTATTATCGGAAAATCCATACTGATTATCTCTGCGGGGGGCATTTTTCTTCCGCATGGCTAATCCCCGCAATGTAGGCGCATGTTAATAGTATTCACGTGGATTTGCTTCCTTGCNGTAACAGATCTGCATGTGGAAGTAAAGGTAGGTTCTGGACAAGTCACTACTAGGGGTGGGAGAGAGGAGTTCATGTATGATCCAGTCTGGTTTTACTGGGTTTTACTGGGTTTTATATTCAATTATTTCATTTAATTTTATGTACATTCATAAATCTAATTCACTTGACAATTATGCCAATAAAACAATTTAATATGCTGGATTAGATGACATATGTTGATATATGAGAAGTATATTGATTCTTGTTTTTTGAATCAAAGACAGCACTAAGAAGAGTGTGAGAAAGTTCTAATCATCTTGTCTCATATCTCATACCTGTATGTTGCAGACAAGCCACTGCCTCCGTCCATTTCACTGATCCCCCCACGTACTGTGTACACTAAGAAGGAAACATTTACTTTGACATGCTCCCCTCCTGATGGAACTACAGTACATGGGATCCAGATATACAGAGAGGATAAGAAAGTCCATGAAACACAAACTCCACACAGTAAATATATGATTTCTACATCCGGCGAAGAGGCCCCTGGGAAATATTCCTGCCGTTACTGGATCAACATGAATGGGCGCAATATTAGTTCATCACTGAGCAAGTATGTAACAGTTCTTATTATAGGTAAGATTTATTTTGCAAAGATGCTGCTGATTTGCCAATCCTCAATCAGAGGCCTACATTTACTAAGAAGGGAGGTGGGGATGTTGCCCATAGCAACCAATCAGATTCAAGCTCTCAGTTTTTTTTTACATACTGGGGAATGAGAGCTCGAATCTGATTGGTTGCTATTGGCAACATCCCCACTTTTCAATCTCCCTTCTTAGGAGATTTAGACAAGAGAGTCAATGCTCTTGACAATGGAATAGCTGCCCAAGTGATAGGGTGGGATCTGGGTTACATTGGGGACCACTGGAGTACTTGGACTATGTGTATGGACTATGCTTCTATTGCTGATGACCTGCTATGCCTGCTACATAATAAAGAACTTTTCTTCAGTTTATCCATATGATGTGCTTCCTTATCACAGCTGCTTACATAGAAACATAATGTATCATGTAAATAACATTATTTGAATACAAGATTACTTTAGTTCCATCATCTATAATGCAGAATAACTATTTTGTTTCAAAAAGTGATATTACTGGTGTTTTTTGTATCTGTTTTTCTACAGATGTGCCAGCAGCTCCATCTATCTCAATACATCCTCTATATCCTGTGTATATTGTGGAGGAGCCTGTCACTATAACATGCTCCCTTCCTCATAGTCCTCCTATTGAAAAGATAATATATTACAAAGATGGGAAACAAATCCCTACTACAAACAGAAAGGAACGAACCATTTCTGTGAAAACGACATCTCGATTTTCTGATAAATATACTTGTCAGTATTGGGTAAAAACTCATAGTAGAACTATTGCTTCAGACCTCAGTAATGCAGTCACAATTAACATAGTAGGTAAGCTGTAATCCTTTNTATGTATGGCATATATTCTGTAAACGATTGAATGAAACATGTAGGGGTATATTTACTAAGCGGTGAGATTGCAGGGAGATTGAAAAGTGGGGATGTTGCCCATAGCAACCAATCAGATTCAAGTTCACATTTTCCAATGTGTAAAATGAAACTGAGAGCTTGAATCTGAATCTGCTCTGGTTCATTGAATTAAAAAATGTATTTGGAATACAAAGGAAATCAAAGTAATGTCTAAAAATATAAATGGATGTTTTTTTTNATTCATTTTTTTCTTGGAGTGTGTGAGGGAATGATTCTTAGGATTCTTAGGAAGAAGAGGTGTGAGGATCAAGTAGGGTTAAGGTCACTCCAATAGAGAAGAAAGGGAATAGAGAGAGAATGGGACAACAAGACTGGAGATTGGAGGTGNTAATAAAGAATATATAAAAGNTAATTAATTAAGATCAAACGAATANGAATCAAGGTAGAGTTATGTAGGAAGATGGATGGATGTTATCTCCTTACCTTTCTAAGAAATAGTGAATGTGGATGTATGTGTAGACCAATCGAGTGCATGTGCTTGTAGACATCCTGATTATTATATATACTGTGCCTATACATGTCTGTGTTACAGAACCACCACCAACTCCCTTCATCTCTCAGGAGCCCTTACTACCAGTCTTCATGAAAGGGGAGACTGTTTCTTTGGTATGTTCTCTTCCTAACAAGTTTGTGAAAGGTTTGGAGTGGATCAAATTTTACAGATCTGGACAAACCATACACACGGAAAAAGCCAATGGAATAAAGTACACTTATGTCATGTCCAAAGCACTAGAGCAGCGGAATGGAAATTATTCCTGTGGATACTCAGTATTAAACCATGGGAGGCAATTAGCAGCCTATTCAGACAGCATGCAAATAACTTTCACTGGTAAGCCCTGGATAAGACGTATTGCTAGATAGAGTAAACTCATATAAATATACTNATATGAATATCACGGCCGGATTGAGCCACTGGGCTGAACGTTTTTGAGGGCTCATTGCAGTGGGTATGACCAGTGTTGTGTGAAGTGGTAAAATATATGTGGGCCCATTCTACACTTCATCACACTGTACCCTCCTTTGTCACACTAACAGTACAAGTATTAAGTGTGCTTCTCCTCTTAATGCTGTTTAATATTTGATTTGTGCTTATTTGATCTCCTTTCATGAAGCACCTACAATAGTTACTCAACCATAAGAGAACTTATAACAAATTTCTTTTATTATTGTGTCACTTTTTNATTTCTTACAGAAATTCCACTTGCGCCACCTATTTCTTTAATGCCTGATTTTCCTGTTTACACAATGGGGGAGGTTATAACTGTCATATGTTCCCCTCCTCATAATGCTATAGAAATTCAATATTTCAAGGATGGACATGAAATTGCATCAGAGAGTCATATAACCACATACACAGTCCCTGTTTCAACTCAAGAAACCATTGGGAAATATAACTGCTTATACCGGATAATGCATTCTGGGAGGAAATTAGAATCTCAAATGAGTTTGAATGTGACTGTAAATATAATTGGTAAGTGTCATTTTTACATCATATGCTGTACTTTATTACCACACAGCATACAACCCTTTGTAGTAAATGTGACTTTATTTATCCATACGTGTAAACATGCTAGTATGCCGTCTTTAATCATAGTGACACAGAAGAGAATAACACTGATATTAAAGTTCTTGGGATAAATGTACATCACAGAGATACACAAGTAGTGGTAGTGGCCCTACAAGTAATGGTAGTGGCCCTATTTTTGTTTTTTTTAAATTCTATTTATTATATTTCACACAAAGATATACAATATGTGGTTAAGGAGATATATTCAAGCTATGTGTTTGAATGGCTTTCATTTCAGTGAATACTTTTTAGCAGAGCTGGGATATGGATTGAGAAATAGTGCCATTCATGACTTTATATTTATATGCCTGCCCTTAACATAACCCATAAGGAACATAATGATACTTATATGTTTGGCTTCCTTCAATACAGAAGTGCCTCAAGCTCCATCAATCTCTCTGAGCCCTCTGCTTCCTGTATATATAAGCGGAGAGTCTGTCAATGTGGTATGTTCTCCTCCTGATGGACCCGCCGCCATCAGCATCCAATACTACAAAAATGTCAAGGAAATCAGTAATTCAGAGAGTGCGGCGAGTGTGTCCACATATGTTATTACCAACTCCTCGCCAGAGACTACTGGAAGCTATTCATGTCGCTACTTCTTTAACCTCTCTGGTAGACACATTGCTTCACACCCCAGTGTGTCTGTTACCATCACTGTGGTAGGTAAGCACATGGCCATGATTGAAACTGAAGGCATACAGTATGTGATTGTGCAGGTCTGTTATGCCTACTTGAAAAGCAGAAAATTATTTGATTTGCCACATTTGGAACTGTGCAGTTTCTTCGCAGAGGTTTCCATAATACATATTAGCTGCTTGCTCACTGGTTGCTCAGTGAACATGTACACTTGTGACTTAAGGACATATATTTAGTAAACTACGAGGATGTAAAAGTGGAGATGTTGACAATAGCAACCAATCATATTCTAGCTGATATCCTCTAGAATGTAAAGAGAAAATAAAACCTGAATTTTCCATTCTCGCAGTTTAATAAATATAGACTAATGTCATACAAATATGTGACTCACAGACGTGCACATGGCTAAAACCAGTATCTTTCACAAAATAAGTAAATGAATACTTTATTATAATTATATAGGCAATGTCCATGAGCAGGTTCTAGAGCAGTCTCAGCATTGGGCAGCTTGTGGGATACACAATGGTCACTCTTCTGCTCCTCCGTTCCCCCAAAACTCTATTATAAAAGACAGCTTTGTTCTGATTCCTTCAGCCATGGTTGAAGTGGAGACTATCCCAGAGACAGCCTAAGGCAACCGCCATATAGACATGTGTCTTGGACATGGGGATTCAGATATTATGGTTGCCCAGTCCNCTAAGCAATTTCTGAACACCATAGCACTGAATGCCAGGAAGTCATTATAAGCTTCAGAGTGAAAATGAGAAGACGGTCCTAAGTCCTGCCAGCAGTGCTGGACCAATTCCTATTTTCAGCCATGTATTACTCATGCTTTATGAGCAGAAAATGTGGCTCCGTGTCTAATGCTGGGTACACATCAGAAAGATAATCAGAAAGATAATCTTTCCAATGAACAGATAAACCATTTCAGCAGAAATCTGTTAGATGTGTACAACAATGTCATGATGTCTGGGGAAAATTGCAGTGTGTACTGTGCACACAATCAGCAGAGCAACGATTCCCATTTAAAATTGGAGAGCCATCGGGTGGACGAGTGTGTTATTGCAGCCTATTACTAGCAGCAAAGCATTGTGGGATTGTAAACAAACTGAAGTTTCAGCTGATCTTCAGGAAACAGCACTATTGTGCTGATGCGTACCCAGCTTTAGACAAGTATGAGTTTTTGCCGTTCGGAAATGACAGTGGGTCTTAATTATCTCTTACAATATATTTTAATGATTACATTAATACATTTTACAAGTGATTTTCAACTGAAAGTACACACTGTTATAATATATATCATACCTTTCTACTTAATGACATGTATATTTGTAAAATATCTTTTAGATAAACCACCTGCCCCAGTTTTTGAAGATCAGAGTGGTCATTTGGTGTTTATTGATGGTGACAGATTACAGCTTTTGTGTTCAGTGCCATCTGTACCATCACAGTACATGGTCACCCAAATTCACATTTACCTGGGGGATGAGGAGGTAACATCTGAAACACCTGGATCCCAGTTAAGCAGTGTCTATGCTGTATCCAATCTGGACAGGACATCGTGTGGCTTGTATAGCTGTCAGTTCAAAACCAATGTGTCTGGGAGAGAGATTATCTCGCACAGGAGTAACATCTTAAGCATCACTTTGACTGGTAAATAAGTATTACATTTAAATTGCTATTCTCATAAATATAGTGATAATCGACAACTCCTAATGTGAAGTGAACATGAACAATATAAATGTTGTACCATTACTTGGGACACAAATAAGCATGAATAAAGGGGTTTTTATGAGTCATATTTACTATATTACCAAAATAATCCCCCTACTAGGGCACTATAGATTGCTGATAGCAGTATTAAATATCATNAAATGTTCTATTATGATAGAATACAGAGGCCCATCAATGGGGGCATGAAACATTTTATAACGAGGAACAAACAGTTATCATTTGGGGATATATAGAAGACTTTGTAGAATATTGTAATATGTTGCTTATATTTTCTAAGTATTATTTAAATGTTTAATTGGATAGAACCGTGATGTCTTCATTGATTTGTAACAATTGCAATTATAAGTGTGAGAAGTATGGCTCCCATATACACCCTCGTTTCGAGCTCTGCTTCTGATCTTTCATTGATTTTCAGCACTGTTTCATTGCACTGTTTCATTGCCCATTTACAGATGCAACCAGGCCATCTGCTGCAAGTTAAAGAAGGCGTCATTCCAATTGAGATTGGAAAGTGGGGATGTTGCCCATAGCAACCAATCAGATTCAAGCTCTCAGTTTCATTTTGCACACTGGAGAATGTGAACTTGAATCTAATTGGTTTCCATGGGCAACATCTCCACTCTTCAATCTCACTGCAATCTCACCGCTTAGTAAATATACCCCTAAATGTTTTTCAGTTGGGATGTAACGCATAATAACTGGAAGAAATCAGTGTTTTGGATTTCCCCCTTTTTCTGAGTATCTTGTGTGTAAATAATATTACTATTGTTTCACTATTTCAGATACACCTCTTCCTCCAGTTCTAGAGGTTTTTCCAAATCACAAAGTANATATAGCTGGAGAAACTCTCAACATCCTGTGCGTTGGGTCTTTTACAGGCCGTTATAATGTGTATAAGGATGGTCAACTGCTACTGAAGTCTGGTTCTCCAATAATGTCATTCAGTCATATACAGAAAAGTGCCAGTGGAAACTATACTTGTACATTTCATAGAGATATACAGGGACGCCTGGTTGAGTCTCTCATCAGTCAGCCAGTTATCATATATGTTATTGGTAAGTCGCTTGTGGATTATACTGTCCCAATTAATTTCTTTCTAACACATACACTTTCTTACCACCAAAATCTGATCTATGGGCATGTTATGTTATTTGAGGTAAAACACATGATGCAGTAAGAGAGCTGTATAGTATGGCCTTGTGGAGACATAACCTTAAAGTCACCAAGGCCTAAATTTACTAAACTGCTGGATTGGAAAAGTGGGCATGTTGCCCATAGCAACCACTCAGATACAAGCTCTCAGTTTAATTTTACATACCGGAGAATGAGAGCTCAAATTTCATTGGTTGCTATGGGCAACTTCTCCACTTTAACCAAGGTACTAGACAATCTAGACAAGATAAGAAAACATATCTTGTAACAGAAAGAAAGGCAATGTACTATTGACCAGATCCAGACCTACGTACTACTGAACTTACAAGCGAGTGGGCAAAACCATTTTGAATTTCAGGGGAGATAAAATTTATGTTATTGTTTGCATCCAGGGGGAATACCTTGCTTATTGCACATAGATACTGACCAGCGTTACTGTTACACTGTTTTTAGACTAGACTAGGCTAGGAAACATCATCTTTACTGTTTGAAACTAATTAAATCTAACCCATCCCTGCAATTCAACATGATTTTGCTCACTCTTTTGTATGTTTAATAGTGCGTAAGTCCATATTATTGATTATACCATGAAAGTCCTGAACATGAAAAACAAAAAAAAATTAATCATTTTACATACATCTCTAAAACCGTATTTGCAAAACCCATGTACTGTCTGGAATGGGATTACAATATTATGCATTTTTTTTAAGGTTTGCTCCTATGAAATCAAGTTCCATAGAAGAAAGAATGTATTCCCAGACCCTCCAACATGACCCATTCCACCAGGTACATAATACTCCGCTCCTGGGCTTTCAGCTGTCACTCACCTGGTTATAACGAACTAACTGATGTCTGAGTAATGTAACAATGGTGGTTCCCATAGTAACTGATTGCTGGAAGTTCCAGAACAGAGTATTTTGTACCTGGTGGAATGGGTCATGTTGGAGGGTCTGTATTCCTTTCTGTAACTAATAANAAATACTGTCCCTGCAGTGGTTAGCATTGCAAACCAGAACTCAAATCAGTTTGTACGGGGTACAGTTTAAACACATGGGCCTAAAGTGGAGATGTAGCAGCCAATCAAATTTGAGCTCTCAGTTTCATTTTACATACTGGAGAATGAGCTTGAATCTGATTGGTTGCTATGGGCAACATCCCCACTTTTCAATTCCCCAGAAATTTCCCCACTTAGTGAATTTAGGCCCTGGTATTATCACTGTATAACATATGTTTCAAAAACTAATTATACTCTTGTCCTCATGTCCTTCTTGTTGCTTAGATCCATTTCCAGGCCCAAACCTTACTTTGGGGGTCCCGGTAGAGAAGATAAATAATGGTTTTCTAGTGTCGTTGGAGTGTTCAGCACCAAGCGATGACATGTCTAGAACCTTCTATTATTTCAAGGCAACTGAAGAAAATGATGTGAGAAACTCTACAGGGGTTTCAGGCTTTCTAGTGTGGGAACTAGGGCTTGTTAACCACGCTGTTTTCTCCTGTGCGTATGAGGAACAGCTGAAAGGTAGAACGATTAGATCTTTAAAGAGTCAGCCTCTTTCAGTACGTCTTGCAGGTAAGANCTCATTTTTTATGATCACAAAGAGAAAATTGTACAAGTTAATGGCAATAACAGTCACTTCTCTACTGACTGAGCAATTGTTCTAAAAATATACGCTCAGAACAACATTATTGTATAATTTATGCTCAAGCGTACAGGAAAAACAACAAAGCTGATAACCGGAATAGAAAGCATGTCACAGTACTGAGGAAATGTAATGTATGTGTCATGGATACCATGGGTGTGATGCAATTCAGAGACCAGAAACAGGCAAACAAACAGAAAAGAGGAACCAAAATTCAGTAGTATAGAGAGTGACTGAAAGATAGTAAGAAACACTGAGATACCGGCAATGACGCCACTAGAAATTCTAGGGCCAAGGAAACAGACTGCAGCTATCAACCCTCTATGTAACATCACAACGTCACATATAGGCTTTCCCAATGTGTCGGCCCAATGATGCACATTGGTACAGGTCTGGTACAGCTGTCCAGCAGCAAGTGTCGGTAGTAAACTATCGAAGATATCTGCTACTGAAGAACTAAGGAGAACTAAGTATCTGCAGGTTTCCCTCTCTGTCTGGGCCCTATATTGGTCCCAATGAATTGGATCCATACTTATGCCATATTGATCTTATGAGTGTAAAGTTATGAATGAAGTCATGTGACTTAAAGGTAGCTGGGCAATGTAACAAAGC